>CM021102.1:303723537-303973396 GCA_007115665.2 Sequoiadendron giganteum
TGCTACAAAATCGGTCCACTTTGAATCAGTCTTGCACCGATCTAGTGGAGGCTAAATATTCTCCTTCAAACCTAGTACCTATAATAACTAACAACTATTCCTACGATAGAGAGTCAAATCAACACATTCAACTCATTAAATGATCCACTATATCTCATTAATACATTCATTAGGTATTGACTTCGATCAAACAATATTTCGCATATGGTTGCAGAAAGGTGAACAGTAGTGGCTGCAAGAAAGGCATTTTATAACATAGAGTCACAAGGCATACATGTTTCATCAAACTAATAACACATCAAGCAATAACCATGGAAAGACTTATCATAATAAAATTATTATATTAAGCATAAAGTACATGTATTACTTCCATAATTACTACTTAATGTCTATCTCAACATAATAAAAGATGTAAAAGATATTAAAAAAGGTCTAAAATATGCAGAAAAAGGGCTCATCACTTGGCGTGCAACAATGAGGAGTTTTCAAACATAATTGACTTGATCTGGGTCATCCAAAGGACCACCTCATCAATGAATGGATGAATCACATTCAAAAAATAAAATTAGACATGTGATGGTTGGTTTTGGCTCTATGAAGAGTTAAAAATTAATGGCATATGTGTTCAGAGGATATTAATTTGATCTCCATGCATGTGAAAAACTAGTTCCTTTCAATTATGAAGAATGATACGTAGATTTCCATGCACTTGGGAAATTAATGGTGGTGAAAAGGATGCCAATGAATAATCACTCACTTGCTCATGTTTCTCTTTCAGTATTGATGATCAACATCATCAATTTTCTAAATAAATGTAGATGGAGGATCATTATTTTCACCATTGCAATCAGGACTCTATTTTTTTTTGTGCTTGAGTAGTGATTACACTTGCGTAAGTTTCAAATATTGGTGCATGATGAATAGGTCAACTACCTCCCTACCATTTGTGTGAAGTTCTACAAGGTTTAATGTGTAGAGGTATCATGACAATGTTACAATACATGAGCAGAGTACTTTTAAAGGCACTTCCATCGTGAAGGGTGAATACAATGAACCCATGTCAGTTGTTGCTAGATACAACTCTTGATTGAGAGGCCAGGCTATTAATGCAGAAGAAATGATGTAAGTAAAAGGAAATAGGTTTGCAGAGTTTAGGCGATGATCAAGAGCAAAGATAAGGTATGGTCGAGGCACTCTGGGAAGGTATAATTTACCTATTGATGTTTCAGATAGCTCTCTTGATAGTGATATGGAAACTGACTTTGGCTATGGCTAATACCTTATGGCCTTAGCTAAATTGGTTGATGTGAATGAGGAGTTTCTTGTAGTTTTCCCAATTTACGTGAAAGCATTGTGTGGACATATCGATTCTATGGTAATGAAGAATGTTGATGAAGAGGAGAGAGTGATTTTTTCACCTCATATTGTGGTGAAGACATGAAGTGGTCACATGTACCATTAATCTGGGTGATTGAAGTGGTGTCTAGGTTTCAAATTTTGTTGTGATGATGATAATGTTGGGGGTTTGTGCTAGTGGACGTGGATAACAGGGACTGAATGACATTCTTCAATGGTTGTGGTAAAATCAACTAGTTTTGGCAAGTAATATGAAATTTTTGATTCCCTTGTTGGGTAAATAATTGCATCTAACCATTTGGGAATTTTTGAAATGCAATTGAAATTTTTTTTTGAAGTGTAACTATAATGAGCTCGATGCTTGTTTCTCCCTTTTCCTATAAAATGGATTTCAAGGCTCATTATGGAAGATCAAATTGTTTTTAGCTTCGATAGGTTTGGGTAAATTCAAGTGCAAAAAGAGATATGATGCAAAATGCTTGATGAAGTTATAGTAAATTGTCTTGGGTATAGGTCATATATGTAATTTTCTTAAATAGTTCTATACATATTACTAATATCGAATCAAATCTAAAAAATTAAAGTATGTACTCTCGTATGTACAGTTATTATAGATTATGAATGAAAATAGCAAGCATCTTTTCATTTGTCTTCAATTGTGGTTTAGTTGAATCTATGGCTTTGTTCTATGTTTTAACTCAAAGAGTTAATTAAATACTTGAAGAGAGTTATTTAAGTCTATAATGACTTGCATGGGATTTAGTAAGAAGTAATACTTTATATACTGTGAGTTTTTGTAATGTAAGGAATTACAAGTATTTTCCATCCATTTTAGAATTAAATGATTTCTGTATTACTGAATATTTCATATTTGACTCCATTTACCCAATTGATGAGACACTAGCTTGTTTGTCAAGAGTTTGTGCAATAAATGAACTGGTGATATGCCCAACTATAAGTTTCGAATAAGAACAATACTTATCAAAACCTGGTTAATTCTGAGATGAATTTCTCATACACACCCTTGTTCCTAGTGAATGAATAGTTATTTACCTAAAGACCAACCAAATATTTGTAGATGTTGTTCATTTTCAAGTAAAAAGAACCTATCTATGAAGAAGTGTTCTCCATTCAAATAAATCAGAATGAACACCAATAAGGAAATACCCTCCTAGGTCCCATAGAGCCTGAAGTGTAGGAGTAATGACCTCAAGAATGTTTACTTGTTGTGTTGGCCACTAATCTATGACTATCTTGAATATAAGGATTGGCATCCATTTAGAGAATTCCTAGGTGTAGCTAGAAAAAACTCCAACGCATGGCATCTAAAACATTATAGGGAGAAAATTTGAATGAATATATAACTAAAGAATAAAATGGAAATACTAAGATAAAATGAGGGGTTAAGTAGAAGGCATAGATATAAAGGTGAGCTAGCGTTATAGGTGATCTATATTTTGTATGATCTAGTATGTTGTAGGATTTGTGATATGCAAGGGTTTTGGATACCAAAAGATATAATTTTACTACATGAAGGTAAAGATTTCAAGGGGGAAATATATGAACCAAAGATGATAGATTTTTGGAGATTCCCACCAACAAATCCATATAGTGTGGCCTATGAAGGTGGAATAAATATAGAATGTAAAGAATTTATAGTTGTATAATGTGTAGATATGGTTGCCATGTTTTATTGAATGGAATATGAACAATAGGAAGTAGTGTGTACATGAAAATTTATTTACCAAACAAATTGGACCAGGAGTCATGAATTCTTTCCATATTTAAGTAGATAAGGCATGAATATCACTATAAATAATACGTGTAAGCCTCTAAAAGAACTCAAAAAATTCTAAATCATTATTAAGAATGGTATGGATATATTAGAGAAGAGACACAATGGAATTAGATATGTTCTTGACTTGTAAATTTTTATGATAATCACAAAGGTGTTCATTGAGATTACATAACTAGGAGTGAGAGATATGTAGTGTGGTTTCATAGTCAAAGTGAAAGTTTTTATTATGGAAACTAGTATTAGGAGAAGAATATTGAATATGATTTGTGGCAAGAGAAGGTATAGCTATTGCCATTTTATTGAAACAAGAACTAGTAAAATTTGGACTAAAATTTATGAAGGTTTTATCAACATGAGAATCTAATCTAGGAAGATAATCCAGGGAAAATTTTTGCTAGGTGGATGCATTGTACTTTTGAGTCAAGATACAATTTTCACTAGATGGTTTCCTTGTACTTCCACAATGAATTGGAATCCACTAAGATGGTATTAAGTGCTTTAAAATTTAATTATTGTTCCCTCTCATGAGAATTAAATGAGGAAATAAATTCCCTTATCTAGAGCTAGCTCTATTTATAGTGGTAGGTTGATAGGCTTGTCACTCTTCTTGCATCATAGTTTTAATAGGATGAGAACTGAGAATGGACACTCTATTTTTTCTCACATGTTTGAGGTGACATATAGCTTTTTCTTGTGCTATCACAGACCAATGACTAAAGGGGATAATGAAATAGGCCACGAGAAGGGATTTAAAAGATATCAATATAACTCTTGACATGGATTTTATAAAATAATAAGAACACTGTAGGGTGAACTTAGATATCACATCACATTTTGTGTCTTCCCTCCCAGGCCTATAGAAATTGAAGGAATTGGTGGGGTCTCTAGTGATAAAATTATTCAAAAAACACAATCTAGGTGGGCTCAAGGAAACTATAGAAGTATCATTCTTGGGTTTTTTCATTTTGAGGTCACTGTACATCCCATACATGTGAGTGGAGGGTGCCATTTTGGAATGGATTCAATAATTCAAAAAATTCCACACAATGTCTTTAGCTCATCACTGAGTACTGGCAAGTATGGGTAGTCGGTTTCTAGAAATGGTAAGTAATCTAGAGTTGATGTGAGATCTCCAATGGTATATGGATTTTGATGCCAACTCTCCTATGTTTTGATCAGTTGCATCTTACCCCTATCAAAAAATTTCATCTCTCTGACTTCCTCACTCTCTCTAGCTAGAGGCTTATGTTTTTTTTTGCCCTCCTTTTGTCTTCACTTTTGACATCTGGGGTAATGTATCCGATTTTGGCCCCCGACTTGGATACATAGTTTTTTAACTTTAATAAAACTTTTGTAAAAGCTATGTCACTATATATATGAAATTTCACACCCTTTCTATTAATAATATTTAGGCTTTTCCTTCTATCTAAAAAACATGAGAATTTGATATATAAATATTTTGATATCTTCAAAGATAAATTTTACCAAAATGTAAATATTAGGTTGTGAATCTCAAGTAAGGCCATAGAATACATCATCTAGAATCTTGAAAGTGAAGTATATAAATTATCTAAATTTTATTTTATTTTTCTTTAAGAAGGTTTTCTCAGAGAAAGCCACGTGCTCACCGAAATTTAGTGTATAATTTTTGACTTGAAATAGGGAAGTCTAGTATCAAATACAAAATTATATTACTATTTGAACTAAAGGAAATTGGGTGTGCCCACCTTTCAGGATATGGACAACTTAGGGGACCCTATTTCACTCCAGTTCATTAAAGGAAACTAAGATCCCTCAACCAATTGACTTTATTAAGGAATGGGCTGAGGTTATGATGGTTTATGTTTGTGTATTAAGTTTAACATAGTGTTAATTATCTAAGTGTTTTTCTTTCCATATGAGGTAGTTTTCTCACCCATCACATATTTCATGCCTTTAAAAGGCTTGTAAACTATGTAATTTAACATCTCATCTAAATAGATTTTCATCTCTAGTGAAATTTAGCCTTATGTTTCTTCTCTCATCTGTGAAGATTTATTTGTAGGTTACTCTCCTGGGAGGTGGTTGACACCCACATGGTATCAAATCCTTCAACCTACACCTTCTTCCACCACTAACAGTTTTCCTTTGAGTTGCTTTGAGATCATTATTCATGGAATACATTTAGAAGAATGTTCATGTTTTCCAATTCTATTTTTCTTATTGAATCTAAGTAAACACTGTGGTTTGTTATTGGCATGATTCATCTTTGGTATAGCATGAATTTCCATTGCAACCTAGGCGATTCTACGCCTTCATTTGAAATTTTGGAGGTCACAAAATCTATAAAGAGGATTTTTTTTGTAGAGGTGTTTGAATCTGAAAGGAGGTGTGAGAATACTTGGAGACCCATGATTCTACTCAAGAGACTCGATTTTCTCGAGAAAAGAGGCTACAATTTTATGTTTTACAGGCTATGTATTTGATCCACATTGACTAAATTTGAGTGTCAATCTCGTAAATCTATATTTGAAGACATGTTTCAAACCCACAAGCCATGACTGCAATCCTCAAGCTGTGATTTGCTCATTGTAAACATGATTTTTCCCTTTCTCCAGAGCGATTTTTTGATTGCAAGACATTTTTAATACATCTGGAGACCTATGTTTTGGTGTTTGAGAACTATTTTTTAGTCATTTTTTGCTTGGGAAGGGCACAAATTGCATATTTGGCAGGTCAATCATCTATCAAAGGCCGCATTTTTTTACATGGAAAGTTGGCAAAAAAATTATTGTGCAAGCAATGAGGGAAGTTTGTAATTCTTAGTTTGAAGGGATTGATTTTGTTATTTGGAAGAATATTTTAACTCTGTAGTGATTTGGAGGTATCATTTTTCCTTTCTCTTACTAAAATTTATAAAGTTTGTAGTAAAATATTTCATTTTACAGTTTCCCTTTTTTTGTTGGCAATAAGTTTCATGGCTATGTTTTGCCTCAAAAGGGGATAAATTATCCCATATTCTCTAGGCTAGGGAGTCCTTTTATATTCATATACATCTCTTCGCCTTTGGTTTTTGTGAGAAAGGCTCATAGGAGGCTATCTTTCATGTGTGCTTGGTGGAGTTTTCTTGGTGTTAGCATGGAGATCAGGTAATGAGCTACACCAATTTTACTACCAAATGAGGCTTAATTCCTTTTTGAAAGTTTTTATAGTTGTGAATGCACTATCCTTAATTTATTTTGAAGAATTTAGTTATAATTATTTCTTTGGAGAAAGTGAAATTTAGGAAATAGAGTGATTTTATTCTCACTCATCTTAGTGAGCATAATCTATTTCCATATTTTTATAATAAAGTTCCTATCCTAGGAACACCTTGTGGGTATATGATTTGGAAATGATACATGGCTCAACTCTTTAGATTTATTTAAGAGCATAGAAATGATGATGACCTTTTGGATTCACTTGTTCATTTTGAGTGCCCTTATGCTATTTGGATTTATATTCGAGAATCATATGAAAATCCTTATACTGTACCATCTCTCAAAGATCCTCTTTCCAATACTAGTGTGTCCTTTGTTCTTTAGAGAAGATAAACCATGCTTGTACTTCTTTGGAGGTTTTTGAGACTTCAGATGAGGTTGTAGTTGCTTCACAGGTTCTTGATTCTTTGTCAAATATGGTTAATCCACCTTCATTGAGTACTATCATTCTTGAGAAACATGATCTTCATTGTCTTCCTGATTGGGATTCATATTTGCCAAAAATTAGTTCATTGTTCGTGGAATCTTACATTTCAAACTTGGAAGACACATTTGAAGGATTAATTTTCCTATTTGATGATAGTTGTGGTACAACTGTTGTCATTCAATCTTTTTCTTTGGCAAATGTTCAAAAATCAGTTTCTAGTGGTACCTTGTTTGTCACCTTCTATTATGATTAAGCATGTTCCTAATTGCTTTGTGGCATCATCTTCCAAGGTCTTGGTGATGCATGAGCAGATTTCAAAGACATTTTTATCCTATATTTGGATTTTATCTGCTAATTCCTATCTAAAATTAGAAGCATACCTGCATTTGTACTTGGTTTTGTTTCTTCCAAAATGGAGACAAGTTGTTTGTCGACATTGGATCATGTTTTGTCTTCAGGAATTAATCTTTTTTGGTGGTGGTTACACAGTGTGGGAGGGTTACATAGTCTATCTTTCCCTGTTATGGGGGGGTTATTCATTAGACATGCATAATGTATGTAATCCTTAGCAGTGTTATTAAGTCCTCCATCCATACATATTTTTTTATTTTCTCTCTTTTGGAGAGCAATTTTTCCCATGAGGTTTTTCTCCTTTTGTCCATTTGTGAGAGATATATTTTTCTTGCATTTTGCATTGTAAATGGGTACCTAACATGGTTGTGTAGCTGAGACCCATATTGCATATTCATTTTGCATAATAATCTCCCTAATTTCGCACTTAAGGGGGGGTGTTAGAGTATAAGTTTAACATAGGGTTAATTATTTGAGTGATTTTTTTCTGTATCAAGTAATTTTCTCACCCATGTCACATATTTCATGCCTTTAAAAGGATTTTATACTATGTAATTTAACATCTTATCTCAATATTTTCATCTCTGGTGAAATAGCATTGTGTTGCTTCTCTCATCCATGAAGATTTATTTGTAGGTTGTGCTCCTAGGAGGTGGTTGACACCAACGGTTTCCTTGGGTGTGTTTAAAGACAAAAGGGAGTTCACCACTAAGAAAAGTCTTAGAAAGAAGGAGATGTATATGATATGCAAATCTAACAATATAACCTAGAATATGAAACTTCAAATAAGAATAATCAACTGAAAATGAATAGAGGTGCACTTCTCAAAATTAAGAGGCTTGAAAAAAGGTCAACAATCTCAAAATTATGAATTATGAAGCACACTGGGATTCATACACCATTAGGGGTGATTTAGTCCCAATTTAGGATTTTTGGCTTGTAAGAGAGGGGGGCCAACCACTGTAAGAACCCAAGTCATGAAATGCCAAGAGCAGTATGGCTGTCCTAACTTACCTCAAGTTAAAGGAAGGTTAGGATAGGAGGGATGATAATGATGAGGACTATAAGGTCCTTTGATCACTCTACAAACCCGAGAGTCAAGGGGAGGCTAGGCGAGTTGATATTTAGAGTCAAGTTTGTGTCTCAAGTAGCTTTATGTCATAGGATAGAAGCATGGTTCTAGGACAACAGAATGACGCACTGACATCTCATAGGTGTGCTGGCATCCGTACGGCCAAAAATTCAGAGAGATAAGGCTAGACTCTAAAAAAGGGACTATTAGCCTAGTTTAAGAGTTTCGAGAAGTGAAGAGTGAGACATAAAGAAAAAAGTGATAAAGGAAATAGATTACCACAAGGGTGAAAAAGATGATTTCATACAACAATCCTCTCGCCAGCTTGCTCCAAAATATCTCCACCTCCACACACAAAAGAGGGAAAATGTTGGAGGGTTGTATAGGGGTTTGCCTCAATCAGACCCCCATTTTTGTGTTTCCACCTCCATGGACAACCGAGTTTGCAATGATAGGGAAAATATGATAAAAAAGAGAATACAAGCTACATAAATAAAAGACACTACAAAATAGTACATGCTTACTCAACTAAAATGATAGAGAAGATAAGAGGAGCTTACCACCTTCGTCCAAAGTGCTCAAGGCTAGTGGAGGAGTGGATGAGAGGAACTCAAGCCTCTATTGCAAGAGTGTTTGTCCTGTGCTTGCACTATCGATGTGATGGAATGGTAGATGGTTGCTATGAAGTGTGAAGTGTTGCTACAAAGCTTGAAGTGAATGCTCAAAAGTGTGTAGAGATTGTGTAAAGATATTTAAAACTTGAAAATAGATGAATGAATTTAGGATATGAAGGAAGAATGGAATAAAATGACCATATTTAGGTTGGCTAGCTAAAGAAAGGCATTACACTTCGAGCTCTAATAAGGAGTGTAACATTTCTGCAGTCTCCAACTATAGGAATCTTCCATGGATGTAAGCGCACTGTGTGAATGTTTGCATGTTGTGCGGGTGTCCCTGACATAAACGCCCCCACTGACACACAAAGCAGGTGCCAAGTGTGATGTGAGTAGTGGGCTTAAGTGGAATTAAGCCTCTATCTTAAGTTTTCTAAAGTGTAAGGGGGGTAAATGGGAGTTTGTGCTAGGGGTGCAAATTCACGCCTATACATTTTTTCCCCCACTTTAGTGAGCACAAGTACTAATGAGTTCTTCGGTAAAGTAGAGTGGGTGATCCCATAATACTAGTTTACAATTTTTGGGGAAACTGGACACTGGAGTGATTTTCTAAAAATAAATCTTCACTTTCGGGCTCCTATAGCGACCAAACCATGAGGAATTTGAAGATAATGCAAACTAGTGATTTGTGAAGTTTTTTCTATAGATTCTAAATATTAATTTTTCAAAAAAATTGGAATGAAATTGTACTTTTTTTTATCTCCTTCGAAAACTAGTTTCTATCAGTAAACAAAATTCTTAAAGACTAGTGCTTAGCATATACAACATAACTTTTTTTGTATGAAGGATAAAATTCTTTTTTTTTTAAATTTAGATTTGTAACTATGATATGTAACTAGTTCATGTTGTTTCATAGTGTTTTATTAAATATTTTTTCCTTAATCAAGTTTCAAAGTCAAACCAATTACAATTCAGGCATAGGCAAACTATATACAACATAACTTTTTCAGTATGCATCAAAATTCAATTTTTATTTTTTTAATTGATCAAGGACAGCAATACCCAACTTGAACATATTTTTAATTTTTTTTTTGATAATCTTCTATTTTTCCACATGTGTAGAACATAGAGCTTGATTTTCGATGAGAAACCTACATTCACAAAAAATAAAAAAATAAATATAATAATCAAATTAACTTTAATTAAAATTATACTTTTTTCGAAGCTTATAATAAGAACTACATACTTACAAAAATTTAATTTTAAATGAATTCATTTTATCCCCCTAAAGGTAAATCAAAAGTGGTTTTTAATCATCATTTTGATAGGTGTAAAGGAGACTCCATTATAGGTATGGTTTAAAACTAGCAGAGTTCTATCCAAGGGGCTTGGTCTAAGGTGGTTTGATTAAACCCTACTCAATTGGAATCCTTTAAATGGAACTTTTCAAGGCTTAAATCATATTTTTTTCTAAAAATATGTGATTTCAACAAAAGTCAGGATCTCCCAAAAAGTGTAAACCACTATTGTGGTAGCACCAAAGTAGTAAGGAAGTAACAAAGTAAGAGATGTATACCTGAACCGATGAGGAAACAAAGCATGGTCTGGAAAACTCAGAAGTGCAGGAGTGGACTCCATAGTTCCACAAAACTATAAAGCTGAAGTACGAAGGCCCCTCATAGGCTCATAGTCCTACAAGGGAGGTATCCTTTAAGAACTCTCACATTAAGGAGACCGAGGAAAGGGGACTCTGCAGAGTTAGAGATTGTGACATGTTTACCTATAGATAAAACATGTCAGGAAGTGTTTGCATAGGCCAGTGAACAGACAGTCATACAGACCATCGCTAAGTTGCAAGAATTTCAAAGAGGTCCCTTGGGAACTCTTGAAAAGGAAGGAGGGTCAACTCAAGGGATGTCCTATTTTAAAAGTGAAGTATATTCAGGCTATCCCCAAGCTAAAAATGAAGATGTAAAACTAGTCCAACCAAGCTACTCCCCGGCTAGACACCATAGAACTCATTGAAGGATTTCGAAGGGGTCCCTTGGGAACCCAACGTGAAAGGGAGGGGTCCACTCAAGAGACATGTTGTTTAAAAGATAATTTCTTCCTTCTTGAATCGATTTATTATTAAGGAATCCTTTTGAAATATGTTCATTTCATCAAGCAATTCAAAAGGAAGGACGTGCCCCACATGAGGGTAAGATTAAGACTGTTCCCGCTTCAAAGGAAGGTTTCCAAGTCCTTTCTTTATAAACCCATGATGAAGGAAACATATTGCATTAGGGTTTGAAGTGAAAAATACAATTCTAAAGGAGAAACATGTGAAGGGTCTTGAAGAAGGATTTGCTTCACAATCAATGCATTTCCTAAAGATCAAGCGATGTAGGAGTTTCATTATCACACATAAAACTCAAGCAAATAAGAGAGAAATATAAAGGGGAAGAAAAAGAAAAGAGAAGTGAACATGAACAAAGGGCACAAGGGGATCTGGTTTTGTGGGGAAATATCTACCTTTATTAATATATAATAGGTAACCACTGTGTGAGGAGAAAGATCATCAATCCCCAACTAGATCAGGAAGAATTCACAAAAGACAAAGTAAAAATAAAAAATTGGGTCAACATGGAAGGAAGTCTAAATGCTGCTAACTCTTTACATCATCCCCAATTTATCGAAAGTCAATCACAAAATAGAAGAAAGATGATACATATAGAAGAAGGTTTAAAACACAAAATACCACACCTATATCCAAGCACCAATAGGGGTGATGAGGGTCATCCAAGTACACATAGCATGATCACAGGGCGATCACATCATAGCACACACATATATCTAATATAAATATCAAGAAGGGGGTCTCCCCCTAGCACTGGTTAACCAAGAGTTCATCACCTTCCCATTCTAGATCATCATAGGGGAAAAATGATGGGCTTATAATGTGGTAATTTTAAGGGGAGGATCTTCCAATCCTCCTGTAGCAAGTACCATGGTAGAGGGGCCTATGAGGTCTATGTTGTTCAACTCTTGTGGATCTAAGGTCAACAACTTCATGAAGATCGCTAACAAGGTTGGAAATTCATCCACCACATTAAACATACACTTAACAAGAGTTCCATGTTTCACCTCAATAGATGAAGGAGTTTTCACTTGAGGTTCATCACTAGGCTCACCAAGAGACTCGGGGGCTATGACAATCTCAGGGAAGACTGGGACTGGTTCCATCACTAGGACAAAACAAGTCGGTGTGGGGCCACCTTTTAGAGAAGGTGGACTCCTGTTATGCCCTTTGTTGCTGGAGGGACCACATTCTACCTTCTTCTTAGTCGAAGGAGGTGAACTTCCCACAGACATAGCAAGATAGATAGAGGGAGAGGAGGATAGAACCACAAGGGATACAACCAAAGTATTAACCATATCTAGAAGATTTAGGAAAGGTGGGACATCCAGGATGGAAGTAAACAAGGGTGGCTCCATAGAAGAGGAAATAAAAACTTTCACCTTTCCAAGTGCATGTCCACTCATAGAAGAAGCTGAAAGAGATTTAGAGCTAGTTTGGACAAGGGCAGGGAGGGATGAGGAAAGAGTAGGAGGTGTGATTGTCCCCTCCTATTTCTTCTGTAAAGAAGGTTGGTTAGTGAGGAGATCCTTTCACCGGTTCTTACACTCATATGCAAGGAATTTTCTATGACTCTTTGAACCAAAAGCTAGAGCTTGCAAAGGGACAAAGGGTTCTTGCTCAACCACGGGAGTGTCCTCCATGGCTGGTTTTAGTGGGAGTAGAAGGAGTAGGTTCATAAGCGGTGAGAGGAATCAAATCTAGTGCTTTGATAGTGGGCCTCTTCCCATTCAATATCTTAGGAGCAGGAACAATAGGAGGCCACAAAGGCCGAGATAGAGGAGAATATCCATAGGGTGGGTTTTTGTCTTCCATACCAAATGGGCCTAGGCTCCATGGATAAGATAGGAAGCTCAAAAATGAGATGCTTATTCTTTCACCAAGCGGGCACCAAGGGATTCTCTTGCAAATGTGAGATAGAAGCAGATGACACCATGGTAGGGCAAGAGGAAGCACCAGGCTGAACAATAGAAGAGGAAGGAGGATCCCAGGACTGCTTCTCTTCTTCTCTCCTGTGTGCCTTAGTGGCTTCACTATTAGCTTTTATGCAAGCTCTAGGTGAAACATCATAAGGGGAAGGAGGATATCTTACTTTTGGCCTAGCACGCCCTTTCTTATAGTTTTGATATATGCGATATAGGAGGTCCTTCCTAGGTAGGAGATGACCAAGGGATGTGGGCCAAAAGTAATCTAAGGTATAGTTACCACGTACAATTGGTGCTCTATAACCGGCATCATGGACAACATGTACTAAACATCCATTAACAAATTTTAGACACTTGTGCACAACTGATGGAACTACATTCATAGCTACCAGCCAGGGGATGTCTAGCTTCACTCTAAAGAGTTTGGACCTTGGGATGATGTCGAACTTAAGGCTCACAAATTTAGGTCCAATGAGGACCAATAGGACAATACTCCCTATAGGAGGTACAAAAATTTCATCGTGGGTGCAGACATTACTTTCAAGTGCATCATATCCATCCTTATGCAGGAAGTTAATTAGGATGATCTCCTTAGTTATGATATTCACTTTGGATGTCAGATCAATGAGAACACCTACCACAGTATTCCCATTTATCCTTATGGGAATGTAGAGAGGAAATGGTTCCCTATTAAATCCCATCGGTAGGTCCTATGAAGTGAAGGTTATGCTAGTACCATTGCTCACAGTATGTGTAGAGGGAATAACTTGGTTCAAGAAAGAGGCCATCACTCACACTAACAATACTTCTATAGAGCCTCCTAAGGTTTACAGGATAAGTGAATGACTTGATTAAGGTTTCATTACACAATACTATCGAAACCTTCTAGCTACCCCTACTAGGGTTCATAGGTTGGTTTGCAAGGCAAAATCCTCACAACACTCACACCTAAAAAACTCCTATGAAATGAGGAAAGGGACATTCTGTATCACAAAACGAAACCAAAAATGGTTCACATCATGTTCACCAAAAATGTAAGAGAGGGGGACCAACCACTACAAGGCCCCAGGTCACAAAAGGCCAAGAATAGTATGGCTACCCTAACTTACCTCAGTTTAACGGAATTTTAGGATAGGCAAGATGAGAATGATGAGGAATATAAGGTCATACAATCACTGTTAAAACTTGAGAGTCAAGTGGAGGCCAGGTGATTTGATCTTTAGAATCAACTCTATGTCTCAAGTAGCTCTTTGTTGGAGGACAAAAGTGTGGTTCTCGGATGATAGCACAACATGCTGGCATCTATATGGCTAAAAAACCAAAGAGATGAGGCTAGACTCTAAAAAAGGGACTATCGGCCTAGTTGAAGATTTTAAAGAAGTGAAGAATAAGACTAAGAAGAGTGAGAAAAAAAGAAAAAAGTGATAAAGGAAATAGATTTACCACAAGGGTGATGAAGACGATTTCACACAACAATCTTCTTGCCAATTTGCTCCAAAATCTCTCCACCTTCACATAGAAAAGAAATAACATTTTGGGGGGTTGTATAGGGGTATGCTTCAATCAAACCCTCATTTTGGTGTCTCCACCTCTACGAACAACCAAGTTTGCAATAATAGGGAAAATATAATAAAGAAGAGAATACAAGCTACGTAAACAAAAGGCACTACAAAATAGTACGTGCTTACTCAACCAAAATGATAGAGAAGATAAGAGGAGCTTACCACCTCCGTCCAAAGTGGTCAAGGCTACTAGAGGAGAAGATGAGAGGAACTGAAGCTTCTATTGCAATGGTGTTTGTCCTACGCTTGCACTATCAAAGTGATGGAATGGTAGATTGCTACTATGAATTATGAAGTGCTGCTACAAAGCTTGAAGTGAATGCTCTATAGTGTGGAGAGATTGTGTAGAGATCTTCAAAACTTGAAAATGGATGAATGAATTGAGAATATGAAGGAAGAATGGAAGAAAACAACCATATTCGGGTCATCCAGCTGAAGGAAGGTGTTACACTTCAAGCTCCAATAGGGAGTGTAAGATTTATGTAGTCTCTAGCCACAAGAGTCTTCTAGGGATGTAAGTGCACTGCATAGATGTCTATGTGCCACGTGAGTTTCCTCGATAGAAATTCCCCCACCGACACACAAAGCAGGTAGTAAGTGTGATGTGAGCAATAAGCTTAAGTGTAATTAAGCCTCCTCCTTAGGTTTTCTAAAGTGTAAGGGGGGTAAAGGGGAATTTGTGCTAGGTGTGCAAATTCACAATTATACAGGGCTAAAATTGGAATCTACAACTGGTAAAGAAAGATCTACAGGAAATATCTGAAAATTTGTATATTAGTACTCATACACTAGTTGGGATGATTTAGCCCCAGTATTATGGTTGATCTAAAACTTTGATATCCTCTAGTTTTCTTCTATAACTTCTCTCCTTCTCAATCTTCGATTCTGAAACTTCAAATTCTGACAGGTAGGTGACTCTTCACAATCTTACAAGATAAATGACAACTTTGACAACTTTCTCCAATCTTTCTCTTCAATGGATCTTCAACATCAATCTACAAATCACACATCAAAGAGAGGGAAAAATATTTTTTTGTTAGTGGATAGGGGTTTTCCTTGGTCAAACCTTGAAATGAATAGAAATAGAATAAAGGAATGATGAATGAACAAATATGCTATGCTCCAACTCACCAAAACCTTGAATAAGAGGTTGCAATCTTGTATGAAATGGATAGCATGAATGTAGATCTTAGCTCTTGATTGATCACATGGATGTTGACTTGAATTCTTGCTGGAGTTGAATAGAAACCTACATCACAACTATTAGCTCTAGAAAAAAAACATGATGCATGATGACTTTGACATCATGCTTGAATCTTTAATATAGCTCCAAAATTCTTCATAATCAGCTCTTGAATTCTTTTGAATGCTTACTTGAATGCTTATAAGATCACTTGAACTCACTAGGAGAAAATATGTTAAATAACCTTGTATTTATACTTGTTTATACGAAAATTCCTAAAATTACAACACTACAAGTCAACATCAGATCCAAGAGAGTAAAATCCTACCAAAAATCTCAATTTAATATAGATCTAGGCTAAGCAGGACTCATATGCCAGTTGATGTGTATGAGTCCTAGTAACCTAAGCTTGAGACACAAATTTCAAGAAATGTTAAAGTTCTATGAAAAATTCAGGATCAGTCCCTAAAACTTAGATGGGACCCATATGCCAAAGGTGGTGTATGAGTCCTAAATCACTAAATCTGGGACACACAACAAAAAAAATGAAATTATGATTCTTCATTACATATGTGTCTGGATTATCCTCATAAAAATGCATTAAATAAGGCTAGTAGATTCAAAATAGGAGCAAATGAGACATAAAGAAGCCCAATTTTAATAGGGAGTGCCCAAACATGTGTGAAAATGTAAAGAGATTATACTTTTTCCTACACTACAATAAGATTAAGTCAACCTTTTTGCTAAAGGATATTATATTATGAATACTAATTGTCATAATGAACAAATTATAATTAATATTAATATGTTTTAACTATGAAATTTTATACTTGTCTAGTAAAACTAACATAGTAAAAGGAAAGGGATCATAATCTTTAATAAAAAAAATTATAAAATTAAATAAATAAAAGTAAAACTAAAAATAATAGATAAGATCTTGGAACTAAAGTATAAAGGATTTAGAATGGAAACTAGTGCTAAGTGTAGATATCAACATGATGTGTTGTATTTTGTATGAAAAATGTGTTGAGATACTAAAAACAGGCTTGAAAAATGTTCCATATTCTAAACAAAAAAATATTCTAAAAATAACGAGTGATTAAAAAAGTTAAACAATAGAGATTTTATAAATTTATTATAATAAAATTAAAGAAAATAGGAAAATAAATAGGAAAATAAAATATTGGAAAACCTTGACTAATTGAATATATTATCTTTAAAGAAAATATTGTAGCTACAATATAGAAAGGAAAATTCTTTTGGAGCTATTTTGGAGCTAACCTATAGTTTAATCCCCTAGTTTTGTTTATCCAACCATAAAGCCTCGCCAAGTAACCCTAAGGGAAGTTGTAATTAATGACTTAAGCAAACCATTTTTTTTTTTAAAGTGTAATTAACATACACATTCACTTACTAATTAACAACTTCTAAGGCTACAAGGTTGGGATTACTTAAACCCACACATATATCAACATATAATCATAGCATTAAATTACTTTAAGCAATAATCATCTATACAACATACAATAATGAGATAAACATCCATGATATAAATTCATTAATCTTAAACAATAGTTAAATCTCTCATTCCAAGAATGAGGCAATAGTACAACTGTGTTACAATTATAAAATTCCACCTCATAAACATGAGAGGGATAAAATAACTTATTACAAATTGAAATAATACAATTCTTGAATTAAAAGCAAGAATCCGCAAGCTGTCCAACTGGATGTCTCGCCACCAAGTGCTGAAGATAAATGGGGACCCAATGGTGTATGGTGCATGTTCCACCCAACCAAGTGGTACCCAAAGGCCCATCCCCCATGCTAGGAGATAGTAACAATGTAACATGGACAAAGATCTACAACCACTAAGCAAAGGCTGACTCATACCGACTCATACTGACATAACCAAACAAATGCACTAAAAAAGTACAACTCTCACATAACTGACATAGGTCACATTGCTTCCAAACATAAAATAGATTAAGTATGTTTAGAGAACCATACACATAAAACAAATACCAACTATTTTCCTAAATAGAGTGTCATCGCACAATAGTCATGAGATCTCCTCTGGGTATTCTTCATAGGCTCTGGTAATCCTGGTGACCTCAACCGAACCCCGACCCCCATGCTCACTCATGTGGAATCAAATACCTCTTGTAAGGATAAGATATAAGACTATGCCATTGCAGGCCTTCTCACTCATCCCAAGTCTAAACGAGCCCTTATATCTATGAGTGAGGCTAAATTTTCTTGATTAGTGTTAAATGCATCCTAATTATCCAAGTACATTTATTTAGTTATCACTTGATTAAACTACTTCCAAAGGATACCCAGTCTTACCTCTTTGGGCTCTAGCCCCTAATGGAAGCCACTCTTCTACTTGACAACACACAAACAAACTAATCACCAAGGGGATCACAAGTGCATACAACCTAGGCATCATAACCACTCCATCTCAAGGAGGAAACAAATAATAGAACTCAATCCAAACATCTTGGAGCCAACAAGACACATAGTCCACTCCTTTCACAGGAGGTACAAAACATCCCCGTTCGTGGAAACTGGGTAAATTACTGAAAAGACACCATGCAGTACCCAAGGGAAAAACAACTAGTTGACATAAAGAATCGACAACCCTCATCCTCTAAGATCCTCTGGAAGACTTACAATATTGGACTAGCACTTAATCCCATATCCCAAAACACAACTTGATGAAAAAGTTACAATAAACATTCAAGTCATTAATTAAATCTAATATTTGGATTTCTTAAATCCATCCTCAATCAATAAGTAACATTGAAAAAATAAAAGGCACGATAACAGGGTTAACTCAAATAATCATATAACCCTATTTCCTCTTCCATTATTGGAAACCTAAAAAAATTAATCTCACTTCCCTTTATGAAATAC
Organism: Sequoiadendron giganteum; assembly: GCA_007115665.2. Lineage (NCBI taxonomy): Eukaryota > Viridiplantae > Streptophyta > Pinopsida > Cupressales > Cupressaceae > Sequoiadendron > Sequoiadendron giganteum. The sequence continues at coordinate 303,742,103 of CM021102.1, forward strand.
AAAGAAAATAAAAGATTTAAGGCAATCACGAGTAAATTACTATTTTTGGATATACTAAATCCATATCTATTCCATATTCCAGTCACAATAAATAATTGCCTCTTCAATAAAACTCCTTTACTTTTAAAATGACATAAATCTATGCAATTAAATCTTTTCAATTTTCTAACCATATTCTATATCTCTTTCAATTTTCTATATAAAACATGCAATTTATAAAATATCTTTTTTCTTAACAATTTAACCATGCATTCCAATCTTATCTTTTAAAATCTCCATTCCAATAATAAATTGCATGCAACAAAATAACATAGGATAAAATATTAAATATATACTTAAATATATATATATATATACCCATACTATATATACATTAAATATATATATCAATTATATTTAACTATATATATACAAACACATTTACATTAAATATATAGCTTCTATGTTTTTTTCAAAAAGAATATCAAATTAATTTACTCAAAATAAAATACATCTCTATTAACCCATTTCCAAAATATAAATATATATATTAAATATTATATATATATAAATATTAACATATCTTATATATATATATATAATATTAACACACATATTAAATTAAATTTTAAATGAACAAATAAATACTAGGTATCGGATCAAGTACCGGCGGACAAGACGGCTCTATCAACGCACAAGGCATGAGAACTACCAGACTGTACATTAAGTACAACCGGCTACAAAGGATACAGGGAGGCAGTGCTCCCTATGGGGTAGTGCGTTCCCCAATGGGGTGGGTGCACTACCTCATAGGCAGTGCTCCACCTAAGACCGAATGTGGACGGAGGGGAATACAACCGCCCCCACCAACCACATAACATTTAAAAAAAAAAAACAAACAAATTCCTCAAAATAACGAATTCAAAATTTTGGTTTTTTCTCAAGACACTGTACGAACGGCGATAAAAATAAATAAATAAATTCAAAACAGTATTTTCAAAATAAAATTTGTATTATATATATATATATATGAACATACATCTATATATATAATATAAATATATATATAAACGAATTTAACGTAATAAATAAATTGGGGAAATTTTATGAAAACAATCACCTACAGGAGAGATTGTAAAAATTTCAAGAGAACACCCAAATTCATAGAGGGTTAAAAATTAGATCTATTAACTAAATTTCTCAAACACAAACACAAAGAATAGAACAAGGTAATTATAGGAAGATTTAAATTTCTTTGCAGAAGCTTTCAGCAAGCAAATCCTCTAGGTTTTTCCAATGCAATTTCTATAGAGGTTTTAGAAATAAATTCATTTTTCTACATTGATTGAAATTTCCTAAAACAAATCTAAGTGTTATTTTACCCATAAGTTTGATTTAATAAAGTAACAAAAAAATTCCTCAAATAAACTAAATTCAACACAAGTTTTTACAATTTCCTTGAAGGAATTTCATGGGAACAATAGAAGCTTGTAAATTTAATTAATTAATTTCTTTCCTCAAATATCAAACTCTTTTTCTAAATAGTTTTAACAAGCAATTCTTTAATCACTACCATTTTTAAATAAGCAAACCAAGAACAAATAAAAACACAGAAGAAACCTGAGTCACGAAGCTTCAAGAAATGGAAATTTTGATGCAGAGCCTCCTCCAAAGCTTCCACAACTTTTATCCAACAATACAATGATTCCAACCAAGAAAGCAATCCACAACCACAACAAAATTCACCAAAATTCTCTAATGTAAATCTACAGCTAAAAATTTCTTCAAACAATCCTCTCCAAAATTCTCTCTGTGAATGAATTTGCAACAAACTCTTCTAATTAATTAAACTTACACATGTTGGCATAATTGAAAATATCTTCAACAACCAAATCTAATATTGATTTCATTTAATAATTCCAAATAATAAATTAATCCCAAAAATTGAAAACTAATTTCCCAAATACAAATTTAATTCCAAATTCTAATTTAATTCCCACTAATTGAAATGAAATTTGAAAATTAATTTTAATTCTTTTCTGTCTTTTATTATTCTTAACATCACATTTATTAATTAATTTAATTATTTAATAACTAAATTCATCCCAATGGATTAAATTTAATTAATTAATTTAAATATAAACTTATATCCACAATTTTAATTTTAAATTAAATAACCATCTGCATAATTTAATGTAATAATTCTAAATATTTATTTTCAAGTCAAGAATCCCTTTAGAATTAAATAACATTAAAACACGGCAACCAACGACTCGAGACACACTGACTCACCCAAACACAAGTACACCACAATTACACTGTCAATCCAAACGAGACAACATGGTGAAGCAACCACCAATCAAGTATCCAAAAATACATAACCATGGATTAACATACATAATACACATATGTACCCATACACAACACCAGAAACCATCAGAAGACTACACCAGGGTCCAACTAGACACCAAAAAGTGTTATACCAATCCATGAACCAAGAACAACTAACCATCTCAAATAAATCTAACATCATACCGATGGCTTGATTGTGTTAGGTCATGCATAGAGTGAGACCATCCAGACAAGACCACAATGACCCATGTCTTGTTGTGTAAGGTGATCATCCTCCAAGAGATAGTCATCACACATAGCTGAGTGGTGGGTCCTAGTTGCATAGCAGCCTCACATACCCCCATCCTCAATGTTTCCTACGTCTACTTCCTCGTACACACTCACCAAGTATGTCTCATACATCCTTGGAGATGAATCACAATACAACACATAGTCGACATTGAAAACAACAAAGATAACTAGCTTAGCCACCAAGTTCATAAAGAATAGAAAATTAAGGTTCCATTTCAACAATAAAGAAATAAATACATGTAACTTCAACACTGAATCAAATATATTACCACCAGGGTTATAAGAAATTAAGCTCACAAGTTGTGTCTAAACCTTCACAATCAAATATAACAAAGTTTCGTCCCTCACAATCAACTGAAAAAAATCATCAATAACCGAAAAGAGAGTTCACAATCTTCAAAATCCCACTATACAACAACTGTGTGACTAGTTACTAGCCACCAAAAAAGGAAGGAGGAAACAACATCTGACTAGAATGATAATAGCCCTCGTGTGATACGGAGTGAGTCCATCACACAAGTAGACTAACCAAGAGAACCTTATAGGAACATCCAATTCCATAACCCATGGGATACATATCATAAATTTCCCACTAAAACCTTTTATCAGGTTTCTTTCATGCTATTCTTTTCCATTGAGTACATCATGGTAAAGTAAAAGCCATGAACACATGATCACTTAACAATTCCATTAACAACTCTCAGAGACAACCTAGAGGACACAAATGTACCCAAAGAACCCAGTGTATGAACCTGGGGCTCTGATACCATGTGTAAAGCCCCGCCAAGTAACCCTAAGGGAAGTTTTAATTAATGACTTAAGCGAACCAATTTTTTTTTTTTAAGTGTAATTAACATACACATTCACTTACTAATTAACAACAACCTCTAAGTCTACAAGGTTGGGATTACTTAAACCCACACATATATCAACATATAACCATAGCATTAAATTAGTTTAAGCAATAAGCATCTACACAACATACAAATACAACATACAATAATGAGATAAAAATCCATGATATAAATTCATTAATCTTAAACAATAGTTACATGTCTCATTCCAAGAATGAGGCAATATTACAACTGTGTTACAATTACATAATTCCACCTCATAAACATAAGAGGGATAAAATAACTTATTACAAATTGAAATAATACAATGTTTGAATTAAAAGCAAGAATCTGCGAGCTGTCCAACTAGATGTCTCGCCACCAAGTACTAAAGATAAATGGGAACCCAACGGTGTATGGTGCATGTTCCTCCCAACCAAGTGGTACCTGAAGGCCCACCCCCATGCTAGGAGATAGTAACAATGTAACATGGACAAAGATTAGAGAACAATCCAAAATTCACAAAGGTGTGTATTTTATGTTGTTTATATTATATGTTGTTGTTTACTTGGTTTTCAGGTTTGTAGGTACATGATATCGACTCCACCTAGTTTCATAGGTTTGAACGTGTCGATCCAACTGTTGAGCTGAATGGGAGATAGTAGCTAGGTAACTTGTGTCAAGTCTACACCCTAGCCATAGTGTGTCATCAGTCATATGTGTCAAGTCATTAATTACAACTTCCTTTAGGGTTACTTGGTGGGGCATTACACCAACTTTGATAGGTAGGCAATATTTTAAAAATAGTAGATAAAATGCATGTTCCCTTATTCTATAGATGGCTAGAATTTAAGGATATATAAAAATAAAAGGTAGAGTACAAAAAAATGACTAATACAATGGTATATAATGGAAAAATAGAATATCCATTGCGACAACCCAAAGCACTAGGGATTTTATTAAAATAATCATTAAAAATTAATAAGTTAGAGTAAATAATCAAGTAACTCACCTATGAGATCTTGGTGAAGCCAATTGAGTCACAAATGATGATGCAAAATACTACTACACTTATTATGAGCTAGAGAGATTGTTATAGAGTCTTTATATAAACTTAATATTGTTAGTAAGATCTCAAGAATTCTTTTCACAATGGTATATGGTTATAAGTTTTCAAGAGATATTGAAATATGGCCTAAGATGTATATAATAAATAGAAATTAGTTGGAGTGGTCAAAGAGGGATTCAAGTAACTATTTTGATTCACTATAAATTTGTTACTTATAGGTTTACATATGCTTTGAAAAATAAACACTCAAAAAAAAAATTGGTGAAATAACAAAAAATGGATTATTTTCTTTTGTATGGTTTAGGAAATAGAGAAAACCCACTTCACAATTATTTCATTGAAGGGAAACCCTAAAAATATCAATCTAAAGTATACAAAGGAGAAAGAGATCTTGTAATAGGGATATCCTAGGTTTTTATTGTAAACTAATGAGGGGTTCACCACCAAGATAGGGCTTGGAAAGACAAATGAAATAAAAAGAAAAATGCTAAAACCTAGTATGATGCAAGCTTTCATAGAAACTACTTAAAAATGCATATAACACATACCAACAAGCTACAAGATAAAATGTGTGCACCTAGAAATATGTAGAAGATTGGAATGAGCTATGAAATGATGAAAACACTGATTTTAAAGCCTACTAGGACTCATATGCCAGTTTGGGTGATTTAGTCCCAGATCTAGGTTTCTGTGCAGAAACTGAAATTTGGCAAATGGGTGTCTAAAACTGCAAAAAGCCTAGAAAATGACCAAAATTGGGAGTCATACATAATAAGTGGCATAACAATCAAGTTATGGTTTTCTAAAGCTGAAAATTATGAATTTTCTCTTTAATGTATGCTCTATCCTTTCCATTTATTTTTTGGATCTGAAACCCTGATTTGCAACCTGTAGAAGTCTTTCGAGTGTCTTCAATGCAAGGTGAAAAATTTCTCCAAACATTCTCTTCAATGTGTCTTGAACCTAAACCTACAAATCACACACTCAAGAGAGTGAAAAAAAAAATAGTGGAAAGTTGTTTCCCTTGGTCAAACCTTGTTTTGGTAATGAAACCTTGAAATGAAATGAAATGAAATAGGAATGGTGAATGATGAATGAATAAAATATGATGTTGAAACTCACAAAACCCTAGCAATAAGAGGTTTCAAGCATGCATGAGGTGACTCCAATAGATTTAGATCTTGAATCTTTCTTGAATAGGATAGATCTTGAGTTAAATTATAGCTTGAATCATAGAACCCTAAATCACAATTGTTAGTTCAAAAATAAACATGATGCACAAAGAATTTGACATGATGCTTGATACTTGAATAATGCTCTTAAACATTTGATAATCATCCCTTGAATGCTATTGAATGATAGTTTAAATACTTGAATGCTCTTGTGAATTCAAATTTTCTATAAGGATGAATACTTGAATGCTTCGGGTGAAAATGAGTGAAAGGAATTTCTATTTACACTTAATTATGCAAAAATTCTCGAAATTACAACACTATAAGTTGACATCAGATCTAGGAGGATAAAATTCTGCCAATAATTTTAATTAATTTTAATTTTGGGCCACACAGGAATCATATGCCCAAGGTGGTGTATGAGTCCCAAACCACCAAATATGGGCCATACATTCTAAAAACACATGAATTTTTTGGAATGCACAAGACAATTCAGAGGGGGGTGAATCATTTGTATAAAATCACTTTACTTATAAAATTAATATTTTCACTTTAACTTGAAATTGTTGTTAAGTTTAAACATGAAATGCAAATAATAGAAAGAAAATACCAAAGACACTATATTTACATGGGAAACCCAATGAGGGAAAAACCATGGTGAGGATTAACTCACAATATAGTAGTAATGCAATATTGGATACAAAGGCTCACTGCTAGAGGGCTCACTACCCAGATACAAAGGCTCGTTGCCAACAAAGGACTCACTATCTAGAAGGAGGCTCACTACCTATAGAAAAGAAAGGATAAATGAATATCCACCACTAGGGTTCCACACATTCGCAACTTGATTTTGAAGATCGTAGACACCCTCAGCTCATTGCTTTTAGGAATCAAACACCTTAAAGTACTATTGCCTCAATCTTCTCTTCCACTCTCTACTTTTTGCACTTGTTTGCACATTTCACTTACTTGCTTGATCTATGGATGGATGGATGGATGGATATTGAATTCACCACAACTTAATTTTATTTTATACCATATTCAACCCTAGAAATATTCTCCAAGGTCAGCTTATATAATTTTATTTACAAATTCAAACTAGGTCAGCTACTCAACATTCCCATGGTGGATAAGAATAAGAGAGGACCAATTGCATATTTAATTTAGGACCCAAACAACATCTTGGATCAATCACATGCTTCCTTAAGTCGATGCAAAAAATTAATATAACATGTAGACACCAGGTCAACCAAACCTAATGAAAACACCAATGATCTTTGAAGTACACACATCTCTAGCAAGATGATCACACGTGGATCACTCAATATGCTTCACCAAAAATTTTACCACCTCTGAGAATGCATCAGGTACATCCACAATAATTACAACAAACTTAATTCACAAAGAACTCTTCACCAGTCCATCCGGACCAACCATCAAAAACATAGGAGCTCTGGAGCAGGTCTTCCAGAGTGCCAAACCACAAGAAAGTTTTTCAGAACACAAAAATCAATAGTAAGAATCATCTCCCAAATCCGAAAGATCTAGAGCCAAATATCAAAATAATGCGGAGCCAAAACATTTCTCCCAGTCCTCAACCAAATAGTTCTTCCAAACCATCTAACACACTAGTGAACATATCTTTTACTCTCCATCAAGGTAAAAGCTAAAACTTATAATATATTATCCATTGAAACTCATGAACACACTTATAGATCCGCACAAATATAGGATACAAAGAAGAATACTAGAGCATTCTCAGAACAAAAACTTCACCACTTCCTTTATTATTTTTCAAATTTTCTCAAAAGCACTTGGGAAAAACACAACTACATCTTCATAAATATAGCTCCATGTAGTCGAAGAACTTCTATAACATATCAACTATATGGGTACCATCTGCAACCAACCTGAATTGTTTTGACATCAATGATAATGTTAATGACAACACCACCAAATAGATCCATAATTGCAACAATATCCCCCTTTGTCATTGATGGAAACACATGATGTGAAAAAACATCATAGATAGCATACATGATTTTCAAAAGCGACAACCTACCAAGCATGAAATTTTCACATGATTTTCTCTCCCCCTTTGACATTAATGGAAAAGGAAGTTATTTCCATATAAATATTTGTTCACTCACCCTTAGGAGTACACCCACATCACATAATACAATAATGCACTTCACTACTCCCCCTGAGGAGTAGACCTCAATCATCAGTCCAAAATAAAAGAAGTATGTGAATCCACTGGACCGATGCACCTGCATGTGCACTTAGTTCAAAGGAGGGAAAATAACCTATAACTTCCCTCTGAGATACTCAAAAGTATCCTTAGGAAGGTCCTTAGTGAATATGTCTGCAACTTGTTCCTTGGTAGGTACATATTCAGGTATGACTTCATTTTGCAATAGTTTCTCCCTCAAGAATTGATACCTAATAGATATGTGCTTTGTTCTAGAATGCATCATTGGATTATTTGAGATGTTTATAGCACTTTTATCGTCAGAAAATATAGAAATAGGTTCATCACTCACCATACCTATGTCCATCAAGGTTTACCTCATCCAAAGTACCTATGTATAGTAGTATATTGCTACAATATACTTTTATTTTGTAGTGGATAAAGAAATTGAATCTTATTTCTTACCCAACTATGAAACTAATCTTCCTCCAAGGAAGAATGCACAACCACTTATACTCTTCCAGTCATCTACACAACCAACCTAATTTGTATCAGTGTAGGCAATTAGGGTGAAATCATTATCCTTCCGATATGATAGCCCATAATCTGGAGTTCTTTTAAGATATCTGAATATCCTCTTCACAATTGTAACATGTGCTTCCTTAGGCATTTCTTGAAATATTGCAACTAAACATACTGCATGCATGATATTCGGTCTAGTAGCAGTAAGATACAATAGTCCACCAATCATAGATCTATACATGCTATGATAAACTTTAGTAGATTCATCATTCTTACTCAGTTTACATCTGATTACCATAGGAGTACAAACTGGTTTGGAGTCATCCATTCCAAACTTCTTTATCAATTTCTTAACATACTTGGATTGTGAAATGAATATCCCTTGGTCAATTTGATTTACTTGAAGTCCAAAGAAGAAATTCAACTCACCAATCATAGACATTTCAAGTTTGTTTGCATCTCTTCAACAAATTCCTTACACATACCTTCATTTCCACCAAAGATGATATCATCAACATATACCACAACTATCAATATCTTGTTTTTCTCAACTTTGAAGTAAATATTGTTGTATGTGGGCCCTTCGTTGAATCCTTAATTTTTCAAGTATCTATCTAACCTAGCATACTAAACTCTGGGAGCTTGTTTAAGTCCATATAATGCCTTCTTTATCTTACAAACCATGTCTGGTTTGTCTGATAGCTAAAAGATTTCCAATTGCTCCATATATACTTTTTCTTCCAGTTTTCCATTCAGAAATGCAGACTTGACATCCATTTGATATTCTTTGAATTCTTTATGAACTGAAAATGCCAAGAACATCGAATGGCCTCCATTCTTTCTATAGGTGAAATTTTTCTTCAAAATCTATTACTTCAGCCTGTGAGTATCCTTTACATACAATTCTATCTTTATTCCTTACCACTTCACCATCTTCATTCAACTTATTTTTGAATACCCATTTTGAACCAATTACATTCTTGTTTGTAGGTCTAGGGACTAGTTCCCATATCTCATTCTTCTCTATCTGTTGTAGTTTCTCTTTCATTTCTCTAACCCAACTTTCATCATTACATGCTTCACTCACAGTCTTAGGTTCTATTTTATAAAGTAAACACAAGTTTACCTCAACCACTTTGCTTCTTGTATTCACTCCTTCTCTTTTTTCTTTAATTATGTATTCCTCCAGATAATTTCTCTATACATATTTAGGATTCTTAGGTGTAGGTTCCAAAATCTCTTCTTCATCACTTTGTTCTTTCTCTTCCTTTTCTTCTTCTTGTAATTTCCCACATATAGGATCATCAAGTTCAACTTTATTTATTTCCACTAGTCTACAGATAGCTTCATCAACCTTCACATTAGAACTTTCAATTATTTCCCCCAGTCTCTTATTAAAGAATCTATATGCTTTGATGTTATTAGAATATCCAAGAATAATTCCTTCATCATATCTAGCGTCGAACTTTCCAATATTTGCATCATCTCTTCTAATGTAGCATCTACTTCAAAATACCTTAAATTATTTAACAATAGAGGTTTTACCGGTCCACAAATCATAAGGGGTCTTAGTGTTGTTACCTCTAATCTGAACTTTGTTAAGAATGTAAACAGTAGTGTGAATTGATTCTCTCCAATACACATCAGGAACATTTGCTTCTTTCATCATAGTTTTGGCAGCCTCTTGAATAGTATGGTTCATTCTCCACCTCTATTAGACCTTAAGTATTTGATCTTTAGGTTTGACTCATTTTCTACCCTTTTTTTAAACACCTTGAATCTATCAAGAGCTTGAGCCTTTTCTCTAAGAAATGTAACCCATGTCATCCTAGAGTAATCATCAATCTAGAGCATACATTTTTTGTTACCATTTAGGCTTCCTATTCTTTTAGGACCATAGAGGTCTATATGAATCAATTCTAGCATTCTGGTAGTTGATTGTTCCTTTCCTCTAAAATTGCTTCTTGCTTCTTTTCCTGACTAGCAACTTCTGTAAACTAAATTTGAAGGCTTTATGATTCTAGGAAGATCTCTAAAAAATTCCCTAGAACTGATCCTGATCAGATTATAAAAATTCACATCTACCATCCTCCAATTCCAGAGCCAACTCTCATTAATCTGAGAAGCAAAACACTGACCATCACCACCCTTAAGTTGATAGATGTTTTCATAAGTTCTTCCAACTGCTATCACAGTTCCAAATGCTTTTTTGATCTCACAAGTGTTATCCTGAAGCACAAGCTTAAAAAATATACTGCACATTTCTCCAAAACTTAAGATATTATGCCTTAAACCCTTTGCATAATAAACATCATCGGTATTATGTTTTCCATCAAGACTAATTGTTCCTTTACCAACAATCTTAGCACTAGAGTCATCTCCAAACATAACTATTCCTCCATCATACTTCTCAAGTTTAGTGAACTTACTCTTACCTCAAGTCATATGATTTGAACATCCACTGTCAATTACTTGAAAGTCTTCATCCTATCTAGCATGAAAAGCAATCACTAAAGTACCTTTTGTTTCATCCTTCTTGCTCTTTGGACTAGATTCCTTTGTACATCTTCCATGGTTAGTAGATACAACTTTATTTTCAATGACTAGAAACAAAGATTCATCTTTATCCTCCTCAAATTCAGATTCATCATCAGAAATTACTACATCTTCCTTCACATAATACAATTTCTTGAACTTCCTATCCTTTTTGTCTTTGTAATTTTTATTAGTATCCTTATTGTTCTTTTGTGTAGCTGGTGATAGTCATGGTAGGAGGGTCCTCAAAGAGAACTATATGGGTCGTGCAACAAGAGTAACACAATAAAAGCAACACAAAATTTGGAGGCAAATGCAAATTAACACATTATTATTATCATGAAATCCAATTACATATAGTTAGCCACATCCGGGTGTATAGATTGGCTCACTGGCTTGATTACAATATGCTAAAAAATATAGTGCTCATACATACGAGCAAAAATCCTATAGATCAACTCTATATACATCAAATTCTACTTCATCTTGATTGATTTCTATCGTAATGATTCATTACAAGATTTATATCATGTTCATAGGTCAAGAAACATCCACATTGACCAAAGATGATTACAATCTCCGATGAAGAAAATGTAAGGTGTGCAAGAATAGGTCAACCTCAAATCTGAAATTCTTCCATGGTAGATGCACATGATGAAGTGTGGACCTAAGTGTAAGGTTGAGGGCACTCCATGAAAAAATATAAACACACTGTGAGGATCCGCAAGTCATAGGAAGGGTCCGCAATCGATCCAACTAGTCGTTAGCTTTTGAAATCATTCTGGGGCTAGTCCACAAAACTGTCGCATACTCCAAAAGTGATAACTTGCCAAAAAATAGATCCAATCAAGCTGAAATCTTGCAATAAGGCAATTGAATATGTGCATGATGAAACCATAAGTACATGATATTTGGTGAGAAAATATGAAGAAATACCGGATCTTCCAACTTGAACAAGAACAAGAAAAGAACAAGAACAAAACTGAATGAAAATATCTTTGGTTGATGCAAGATTTCCAAGAACCAAGGATGCTCCTGCATCAGACATCCAGGGTTAATAAAAAGTGAGTCCCTCACTTTGCTAGGGCCAAAGGAAAACCAATATAGTCTACCTCATCCTGAGAAATCCAAGAAGAATCTTCCATTGGTCTACTTTTCCACTTCACAAGGTATTATTTATACTATCTTCCATGAGTCTTTCTCCCATCCCTGACATCCAAAATATCTTTTATCCCATCTGATTTATTTTTAGGAAGTTGTTTTTACAATTTTTATTTATTGTCTTCATTGAAATCTACTTCATGGCACTAATATAGATCTGCAATGTTGAATATAGGTGATATACCCATGTCATCTGGTAACTCCACTTCATATGTATTTCGTGAATCAAATTTCTTCAAAATCCTACAGGTTCCAAACTTCCTCATCTTGAGCTTACTATATGTGCCAACTGGGAATATTTCCTTCCTCAAATATACCATTACTTCATCTCCAACTTTGAACCCATTATGTCTCCTCTTTTCATCTACTTGCTCTTTGTACTTTCAGTTCATGTCTTCCAAATGTTGCTTTACTTGAGTATGCACTTTCTTCATCTATTCTGTGAATTCGTCTTCTTTTGCATTCCTTTTATCTTCTTTATTAATGTCTCTTAGTTCTGATATACCTCTAGGATGAACTCCAGTAACAATCTCGAATAGAGTCTTTCCTATACTTTTGTTCACTGAATTATTGTAGGCAAGCTCTACTTGTGCAAGGGATAAATCCCAACTTCTAGTCTTCTCTCCAACCAAACATCTCAACAATTTTCCCAAACTCCTATTTACTACCTCTGTCTATCCATCAGTTTGTGGGTGAAAAGTAGAACTAAAATTCAAATCTGTCTTCAAATTCTTCCAAAGTGTCCTCCAAAAGTATCCAACAAACTTTGTATCTTTGTCTGAAACAATACTCCTAGATAATCCATGCAATTTGATTACTTCTCTAAAAAAAAAAATTCTACATGGACTGCATCTGTTGTTTTCTTACAAGGTATGAAATGTGCCATTTTTGAAAATATGTTCACCACCACAAATACAGAATCATTACCTCTCCGTGTCTTCAACAAACCAAGAATGAAATCCATGCTGATATCTTCCCAAGGTCTTTCTAGAACTGTCAAAGGTTTATACAATCCAACATTCTGACTAATCCCTTTTGCAACTTGACAAACTCTACAACTCTACACAAACTTCTTGACATCCTTATGAATCTATGGCCAAAATTAATTCTCTCTTACCAATGCTACTATTTTATCAATTCCAAAATGTCCTGCAAATCCTCCACTGTGTTTCTCTTTTGTCAAGTTATCCCTCATTGAACTCTATGGTATACACAACTTATTTCCTCTGAACAACATGTCCTCTTGAATGAAATAATTTTACCACTGAATTTTGTACTCCTGAACTTGTTCTTTACATGCTCTCCAAGGTTCTACAAAATTTGGGTCTTCCTCATAAAATTTCTTCAATTCATCAAAGCCTAATACCTCAACTTTTATCTATGCCAATAAGTTCCTTCTCCTACTCAAAGCATGAGAAACTCTATTTGACTTTCCACTCCTGTGTTTCAAAACAAAAGTGCAACTTGGCAAGAATTCCACCCATCTCATGTGTTTATGATTTAACTTACCTTGAATGTTCTAATATTACAAAGCCTAATGATCTGTATACAACAAAAAATCCTTAGACAATAAGTAATGTCTCGACTTCTTCAAAACTTGAACTATGGCATAAAAATTGTGATCATACATTGAATACCTTTTCCTTGCATGATTCAACTTCTCACTAAAATAGGCTATTGGTCTTCCTTCTTGACTTAACACTGCTCCAACTACATTTCCACTTGCATTGCAATCTACTTGAAATACCTTACTAAAGTCTAGTAAAGGCAAAATAGGTTGCTCAATCACCTTCTATTTTAACAACTCAAAAATTTTGTCTGCTCCATATGTCCATCTAAAATCCTTCCTATCTCTTTTCATTGTTTATGTCATAGGGATGCAAATAGAACTGAAATTCCTAATGAACTTTTGGTAGAAACTAGCCAATCCATGAAATTATCTTACCTCTCAAATGCATTCAGGTGTAGGCCATTCCAAAATTTCTCTTACTTTCTCAATATCCATCTTCAATCCATCCACAAAGATCACAAACCCAAGATATACCAATTCTTCCTTCATAAAACTACACTTCTTAATGTTTATCAACAACTGCTCTTCTCTCAACCTCAGAAAAACTTGTCTTATACGCAACAAATGTTCTTCACTTAGTCTTACTGAAAATTAAGATGTCATCCAAGTAGACAATCACAAAATTACACAAGAATTTCTTCAATACTTCATTCATAAACCTCATGAAAGTACTCGGTGCATTTGTCAGTCCAAAAGGCATCACAAACCTCTCATACAATTCTTCATTCATCTTGAATTATTTTTTCCACTCATCTCCTTCTCTGATTTTGATTTGATGATACCCACTCTTCAAATCTATCTTTGTAAAGTATTTAGCTCCACTCAAACATTCCATAATGTCATCCATTTAGGGCAAAGGAAATCTATACTTCACAGTGATCCTGTTTATGGATCTATAATCTATACACATCCTCGATCCTTCTTAGGTGCTAGTACTACAGTTATTGCACAAGGGCTTAAGCTTTCTCTTATCAAACCTTTTCCTCACAATTCTTACACTTTAATATCCAATTCTTCATTCTCTGCTGATGTTATCTAGTTTACTACTTTATTAAGTAAACTAGCTCCAGGAATTAGATCCATGCAATGACTAATACTCCTTATAGGTGGAAATCCATCAGGTACATTATCTGAAATGATAGCTTCATATTCTGCCAGTAATTCCTTTATCTCTTCAGGTTGTCCTTCTACATGCTTCAAGTCTTCCACCTTCTTAGGCACCAAATCATAACACATGTTTTCATGTCTCAGTCCATCCATAAATCTCCTCCCATCAACCAAACAAACTCTAGAATTCATACAAACTTTAACTTTAGGAATATCCTCCAAGGGTAACAAAATATGTTTCATCCCATTAGGAACAATAGTGTAGATGTTCTTCTTCCCATCATGAATAGCCTATCTATCATACTACCAAGGTCTTTCCAACAAAATATGGCATACATCCATAGGCATAATATCACACAAAACTTTATCATGACAATTTCCTATCTTCAATTTCACCAAGCATTGTTCACTTATTAGTATCTAATGGTCATCTTGAATTCAAGCTATCTGATAGGGCTTCGGGTGTTCAGTCTTTCCAACTTCAATTTATTTACCATTTCTTTAGAAACCAAGTTCTTTGAGCATCTACTGTCAATGATTACTTTACAACATTTATCAGCTACCTTGCATCTAGTCTTGAACAAATTATTTCTCTGCAATGGTTCTTTCTCTAATTCACTTTGACACAATACTCTCCTATTTACCAACAATTTTCCTTCTTCTGGGTGATTAGGTGATCCCATATGATTTTCCTCAATAAAGGTTGTTCTTCTATTGTTCTCAGTTTTCTGCTTGTGTCTCCCTGTTTGCATTCAAAGGCTCTATGTCCTGCTCCACCACATTTGAAACAAGTTCCCCTAAATACTCTTTTCTCTTGTCCTCTATCATCTTTTCTATATCCTTCATTTTGGTAACCACCATATCCTCCTCTTCTGTAAGAGTTTCCATCATCTCTTCAATATGAATTATCATTCTTACTAACCTCCTTATCCTTTTTCTTATTAGGAAAATATTCTCTTCCTCCTCCAGTAAATATTCTTCCTCTCTAAAATATTCCACCTCTTCCTCTTTGTCTCTACTCATGTCTTTTGTTTATCTTCTCTTCTGTCTGTGGGGCACATTGATATGCTTCGTCCACACTCAGTAGCTTAATAAAAATGATCTCATCTTGAATAGATGACCTCAAACCATTTACATATCAGGTTACTTGCTCAATATCATCCTTTGAATGTCTATATTTGATGTTTAACTTATAGAAATCAGTAGTATACTCTATCACACTTGATTATTTATGTTTCAGATTTTGCAAATTTTTGAACAAACTGATTTGATAGTTAGTAGGCATGAACTTTATTTTCAGCTTATTGACCATCTGATTCCATGATCTTATCTTCATCTTTCCTTTTCTTTGTCTATTTTTTTGCCAATATTCCCACCAAAGGGATGCATGTCCTCTCAACTTTTTACAAGAAAATTTCACCTTCTTATCTTCTGTGGTACCTTCAAAATCAATGTACTTTTCCATCTTTGTTATCTAATCTAGGAATTCATCTAAATCCAACTTACCATTATAATCTGATGGATTAAAATGTGGCTTAGTATTTACTCGGGTTAGGGCTCTTTATTCTCCCTAATCAAGGCCAAGTTTCTCTTCTCTTCAAAATTCTTCTTGTTCTTCTACTTCTTCATCACTCACATCATCAAATGGTCGACCTCCCCTCTGGGTTGTTTCAACTGCTTCCAATCTAGCAGCAATTCCTCTCAATATCTCCATTATAATATGGTCTCCATTTCCATGCGCTCCATTTCCTCTACCATTCCTTCTTTCTGCCATCCTTACACAAGTCTTCTATAGTTGTAGATTGGATACTTAGTTAGCCACCCCATAAAAAATCTTCAACAAGACTATGCATACTTTGGCAATCTCATAGGGAACAAATCTCACTTTGATACCAATTGGTGACAACCACAGTAGGAGGGTCCTCAAAGAGAAAAATTTGGGTCATGTAGCAAGAGTAACACAATAGAAGAAACATAAAATCTAGAGGAAAATGCAGATTAACTCATTCTTATTATCATGAAATCTAATTACATATAGTCGGCCACATCTGATCGTATAGATTGGATCACTAGCCTAATTATAATATGCTCAAAAATAAAGTGATAATACATGCAAGAGAAAATCCTATGGATCGAATCTATATACATCCTATTCTACTTCATCTTGATTGATTGATATCCTAATGATTCATTACAAGATTTATATCATGTTTGTGGGTCAAGAAACATCCATGTTGGCCAAAGATCATTACAATTTCTGATGAAGAAAATGTAACATGTGCAAGAATAGGTCAGCCTCAAATTTGAAATTCTTCCATGGTAGATGCACATGATGAAGTTTGGACCTAAGTTTAAGGTCAGGGAAATTCAATGAAACAAATCTAAATAGAGCATGAGGATCTACAAGTCATGGGAAGGATCCGTGATCGATCTAACTAGCCATTAGGTTTTGAATTCATTCTGTGACCACTCCCCAAAACTGTTACATACTCCAAAAGCGATAACTTGCTGGAAAAAAGATCCAATCAAGCTAGAATCTTGGAATAAAACAATTGAACATGTCCATGATGAAACCATAAGTATGCAAGATCTGGTGAACCAACATGAAGAAATACTAGATCTTCCAACTTGAACAAGAACAAGAATAGAGCAAGAAAAAAATTGAATGAAAATATTTTTGGTTGATGCGAGATTGCCAAGAACCAAGAATTCTCCTACATCAATAGATCTATTAGGACATCTTGAAGCGTAATGACCAATATTTCCACAACTAAAACACTTAAAAGGCAACTTACCTTTGTATTTACCAATATGTTTCTTCAATCTCCTTATGAAATTTGCTTCCAAATCTTCTAAATCATCATCATTTGAATCATCTCCTATATTCATTTCTTTAAAGGTTGTTTCAGTCTTCCCCTTCTCTCTTGCAAATTTTCTCATCTCGAATGTAGTCAAGACACCAAATAGATTCTCCTTAATAAATATCTTTGGATCATACGATTCTTCAAGAGAAAATACTTTTCCGTTGTAATTGTCTAGTAGGGCCATCAAGATCTTCTCAATTATATCTTCATTTGACATGATACCACTTTAATTCTTGATTTTAGTTTCTATAAGTTCAACTCTCTAATAATAGCTTGCAATGTATTCTCCATCTTCCATTCTCAAGTTCTTAAATTTTCACTTAGCAATTAATTTCCTTGACAACTTTACTCTATCATTCCCCTCATAAATGTCTTTCAATTTTGTGCATACTTCATGAGTAGTAGCTAGAGAAAAAACTTTTGTTCTTTCAATTTTGGATAGAGGATTTAAGATAGCATACCTTTCCCTTTCATTCTCCTCATAAGCTACAATCTCATCTGTAGTGGAAGGACCAGTTTTCGGTGTCACATAATTTGTCTCCACAACCTTCCATGTATTGAAACTGAGTGAAATCAAATAACCTCTCATCTATTCTTTCTAGTCATTTTAATTAGCTCCATCAAAAATAGGAATCTACAACTTGTGTGTCATTTGATCTACCTCAAGTGGTCAAGCTTTTCATTGAGGAACTAGAGCTATGATACCAATTGTTGGAATGCACAAGACAACTGAGAGGGGGGTGAATCAATTGAGTCAAATCACTTTACTTATTAACCTAATATTTTCACTTTAACTTCAAACTATTATTAAGTGTAAGCATGAAATGAAAATAACATAAATCAAACACTAGAGACACTAAATTTATGTGAAAAACCTAATGAGGTAAAAACCATGGTGAGGATTAACTCAAAATATAATAGTAATGCAATACCAGATACAAAGGCTCACTGCCAGAGGGCTGACTACCTAGATATAAAGGGTCACTACAAACAAAGGACTCACTATCTAAAAGGAGGCTCAGTGCCTACAAAAGTGAAAGGATAAATTAAGATACACCACTAGGGTTCCACACATTCACAACTTGATCAGAAGATTGTAGATACCATCAGCTCACTACTTTCAGGAATCTAACACCTTAAAGTCATATTGCCTCAATTCGCTCTTCCACTCTCTAATTTTCACACTTGTTCACACACTTCACTTACTTTCTCAATCTATGGATGGATGGATGGATATCAAATTTTCCATAACTTGATTTTATTTTACACCATCTTCAACCCTAGAAACGTTCTCCAAGGTCAGCTTATATTATTTTATTTACAGATTCAAACTAGGTCAGCTACTCAACATTCCCCTGGTGGATAAGAATGAGAGAGGACCAATTACATAATTAATTTAAGACCCAAACAAAATCTTGGATCAATCACATGCTTCCTTAAGTTGGTGCAAAAACTTAATGTAACATGTAGACATCAGGTTGACCAAACCCAATGAAAACACCAATGATCTTTGAAGTACACACATCTCCAACAAGATGATCACACGTGGATAACTCAACATGCTTCACCATATATTTTACCACCTCTGAGAATTCCTCAAGTACACCCACAACAATTACAACAAACTTCTTTCATAGAGAGATCTTCACTAGTCCAAGCAAACCAAACAACAAAAACATAGGAGCTTTGGAGCAAGTCTTCTAGAGAGCCAAACCACAAGAAAGTTTGTCATAACATAAAATTTGACAATAAGAATCATCTCCCAAATCTGCAAGATCTGAAACCAAATATTAGAAGACTGCAGAGCCAAAACATTTCTCTAAGTCCTCAACTAGATAGTTCTACCATACCAGTTCACACACCGGTGAACATATCTCTTACTCTCCATCGAGCTAGAAGCTAAAACTCAAGATATCTTATCCATTGAAACTCATGAATTCACTTATAGATCTGCACAGGCATAGGATCAATAAAGAGGAATTGCAAAGCATAATATCAAAGCATGCTCAAAACACACACTTCAACACTGCCTTTATTATTTTTTAAATTTTCTCAAAATCACTTGGCAAAAACACAACTACAACTTCATAAATATAGCTCCATGTACTCTAAGCACTTCTACAGTATCTCAACTATACATGTACCATATACAACCAACCTAAACTATGTGGACATCAATGAAAACATTAATGATAACACCACAAAACACATCCATACTTGCAACAAAATTATGATTTGATGTTGATTTATGTTGAGATCATCATCAAAAAGATGCATTAAATGAGGCTTGTGGATGCAAAACAAGGCCAATTAAAGCATAAAGAAGCCCAATTATATAATAAAACCCTAGAAAAGTGTGAAAGTTTGTTACAACACTCCAATTGAAGCATCAATAAGTTCATTTAGTTCACAAGATCCCAATAGATAATATGAATATGTTAGACATATTACAACTCTAAAGCAAGGCCATGTTAGGGAGTCCTCTTTTTGTCAATACAATTGGATGATTACATATGATGGGACTCTATTGCATCATGTGAATGCCTAAACAATCATGTTGATGTTTTGAGATTTGCATCTTAGAAAGGGTCTATATACCATAAAATAATACAAGTATGACACATGTGATATAAAAATTTGGAAAAGTGAGAAGGGCATTCTAATATTTTTAAGTCATGGAGTGAAAATGGCTAAGGAAAAGAGATAAGTAGCCTTAAAACATGCCATAAAAAATAAACACTGAAGAAAACATGTAAACATAAGATGTAATTACAAGGTTTTTCAAATAGTGACATTATAGTTCCCATAGTGCACAAAATGTTCCATTTATCTATATGAGAAGATGAACTATCCACTTGCATGGAGGGTGTGTTAAAGTTCAAAAAAACCTAAAATTTCATCTAGTGTCGATTAGCTTTTCTATAAATATAGGAAACTAGATTTTATTGACCAAGAATTTTTTTAAACATTTAAGAAATTATGATTTCCTTGAAGATTAATAATATTATAAAGGTTTTCAAATAGTTTTGGCTCTAATATAAACAAATATTGATTAATGGATATTTAAGGGAAAAAATTCTATTATATCTCTAGATAGACCTTTAGGAAGCTTTATAATTAGTCTACATACCACCTAATGATCCATAAATACACAATAAGTTTATTCATGATACTTAATATATTCCATCATTAGTTATGGAAAAATTAGTAAATCATGTAGTTTAATTAAGCTAAGGGGACTATTTTATCTTTGATAATTTTTAAAGATCCTTTCAATTATAAGGGAGGAATGAATTATGATATCAATAAACTTAGGTCCAAATTACTTTGAAGAACCTCAAATTTAATGGTTTAGTTTAATTGTGGGAAGGAAATTATTTTACCTTTATTAAATTTTATAATTATTTTTAATTTAAGGAATTAATTGGGCTAGGAATCAATTTAGGTCTAAATTTATTTAGAAAACATCACCCATTTTAATATTATATTAAATTTATCTTTAATATAATAGGTTTGATTTTGAAGGCACTATTTTTGAGGACCTCTATTTTATATATTTTAATATCGATTTAGATTTTACATATTTTTTTCATATCTAAGGTAGATATATATCTATTCACACTAAAGAAATGTGGTATTTCAAATTAATAAATGATTCAATCTAGAACCATTAACTAAATGTATCAAAGTTCAAATAATTTCACATTTAAAATCAATTAGAATATAATTTTAGTTTGAAAAAATAACCAATATTAATTTTAAATAGTATACATAGCTAAAATATATACAATCAATGGGCCCTTGGTCTACTGGTGAAGTTGAAAGGTTCAAAATGAGCCCACCAGGGATCAAGTCTTGCTGAGTGCAAGGCTCTGACATCATAAGGGATGAGGCTAGGATCGTGCCCTAGGCGAATTTGGCGGCGTGGATGCCCCTCAGTCCTTGGCTCTAAGCCGAAGAGGTTTTTGGCACATGTGGGCCCATCTCGGGTTCCTAAAACGTCTATGTGGTGGCCTTCACTGATTGGTAGCTCACAGGCTTCGTGCTCCACTAGGCTGCCTCGCAGGTCTGAACCCTCCATCAAAAAAAATATATATATACAAAATATGACTTAAATCCATTTTAGTTCTTACTTAAATAATCATTTCCTTATTCGTTTTCCCTTGCTGATTCATATCTAGGTCCTTAGATTTAAAACAAGAATGACTATTTGCATGTGTCTAGAGTAGATAAGAGAATTTAGACATCTTGGTTTTTCTAAAAGATTATAGTTTTAGAGCTAGTTTCCTATAAAATTTTGTAATATATTCCAAATGAATAAATAGGTTTGAATTCAAGATGTTACTCAATTAAATATGTCTTTAATATGAAACTCTCACTATTTAAGCATTGGAGTATACATAGGATTAACAAGTATTAGATATTAAGTGTCATGTTAGGACAATGATCCTAATTGGTTTCTAATGGGATTTCCTTGAGTTTCTATTATTGAAATATGTAGACCAAAGAAAAGTTTATGCATTTCCATATTATTTAGTTTTTAAAGTATGGATGAGTGAAAGGTTTGATTAATAAGGAATACATCACCTTTTGAGTAATTCTCGTTTATTTTATTAGGTTGTTAATATTTTATATTGTATAGGTGACTATGCGGATTGATGTATAAGGGCACCTATTTTTCATGGTTGTAAATGCTTTATAACGTGTAGGTGAGTATGAGGTTTGATCAATAATACGTCATATTATATAAGGTTATTAGGATTTTATAATGTATAATTACAATGAAGCTACAAGAATGGGGGTAGGACAACATGTCAAGGGAGTCTTGTAATTAATTCCATGCCTTATTAGGGGATAATATGAATATCTCAAATAAGATAAATTAGATTACAAAGAATCTCATATCCAAAACCTCTTTGAACACTATCAATTATGACAAATCTAAATTAATAAAAATATTAAAATTTAGTTAAATTAAATTAAGGGGTGATTCTATAATTATGGTTTATAATTTTTAGGAGATTTTGATTTTAGCTAAAATCACACAATTTTAGAAAATATAATGATTTAAACCTTAAAAAATTATATTTTAAGGATTTCAATTGAAGAGGGTTTGATAAAACCACCTTAGATCAAACCCACTTGGATAGAACCCCACTAGTATTAAACCATACCTATAATAGAGTCTCCTTTACACCTATCAAAATTTTGATAAAAAACCACTTTTGATTTACCTTTTGGGAGATCAAATGAATTCATTTAAAATTTATTTTTTGTATGTATGTATTCCTTATTAAAGCTTCCCAAAAAAGGTATAATTTTAAATAAATTTAATTTAATTATTATATTTATTTTCTATTTCTTGTGAATCTAGGTTTTTCACAGAAAATCAATCTCTCTATTCTACACATGTGGAAATATAGTGGGGTGAAGCCACAATAGTGGTTTACAATTCTAGTGAGGAAGGAAAACTCACAAAAAATGACCCCAAGGAAAAAAAATGTGATTTTGGGTTTCGTAGGAACCTACTAGCTCGAGCAAACCCATTTGAATCTTGCACACCAAAAAAACTAGAAAAATGCATTAGGGAGGGTGGTTTGCTCGAACCCCCCTTATCCCTCATTCTCCCCCTAAAACACAAAAAAACCCTAAATTTTTTCACTTCGGAGCTCGGTTTGAACATGAAAATGGTAGAGACTTCATAAATCCAACTAGAATCGGGTAATCCTCGGAACGAGCTATCCAACGAATATAATTTTAATATATTTTGGTTTTATTATGTATTTAATTTTTTAGTTTTATTAAACATAGGTTTTTCAATAAAAATGAAGGTCTTTGTTCTACACATGTGAAAAAATAGCAGATTATCAAAAAAACATTTGAAAAATATGAGTACACCAGATAATGAAGTCCTTGATCCAACAAAAAAAGAAGAATTTTGATATATCCAAAAAAAATTACGCGTTATACGGCTGTGCTATGTCTGAATTGTAATTGGTTTGACTTTGAAACTTGATTAAAGAAAAAATATTCAACAAAAAACTATCTAACCAAGTGGAAGCACTAGATATCAGAGTTGCAAATCTAAATTCGAAAGAATTAGAATTTTATCCTTCATGGAAAAAAAGTTATGCATAATACGATGTGCTTCATTTTTTTAAAATGTTGTTTTCTAAAAAAAACTAGTTTTCGAGGAAAATGGAAAAAATAGTCCAATTTTATTCCAAAAAAATTGAAAAAAATATTTTTAGAATCTACAGACAAAATGTGATGAAACTCTAGTTTGCATCATCTTCAATTTCCTCATGGTTTAGCCACTATAGGTCCTTGAAAGTGAAGATTTAGTAAAAAAATAAAATTTCAGCATCCAGTTTGGCTAAAAATTGTAAACCACTCTTGTGGGATGACCCAGTAGATTATCGAAACAAAAAATTGAAAAATATGAGTACAGTAGATATTGAAGCCCTTGATCCAACAAAAAAAGTTGTTTTATACGGTCTGCCTATGTCTGAATTGTAATTGGTCTGACTTCTTCAAAACTTGATTAAGGAAAAAATATTCAATAAAACACTATGAAACCAATTGGAAGCACTAGATATCATAGTTAAAAAATTTAGAATTTCATCATTAATGGAAAAAAGGTTATGTGTTATATAGTGAGCATCACTCCTTAGAAATGGTGTTTACTGAAAAAAATAGTTTTCGAAGGAGATGGAAAAAGAAGTGCAATCTGATTCCAATTTTTCTGAAAAAACTATATTTAGAATCTACAGAAAAAATGTCACAAATCACTAGTTAGCATCATCTTCAAATTTCTCATGGTTTAGCTACTATAGGTGTCCGAAAGTGAAGATTTAGTTAGAAAAAATCAGTTCAGTGTCCAGTTTGGCCAAAAATTATAAACCAATATTGTGGGATCTCCCTAAGGCTTATATTGAATCTAAATGACAAATAATAACTTCTTAGTACTTTCCTAAAACTACCAAGATACTATGAACCAATTTCTTAAAATGGTTGAGAAAATCCATATACTTTAGAATGGGTTCAATAGAGAGGACCTTCCTAATGTTTCAAAGCATTTTGTGGAAGTTATGCTAAGATAAATTTTGTTGGATGATTGATATAAAAGTTTTTTTTCATACCTTTTCTAATGTTTAATAATTTTAGGCACAATGTCAAAATGAATTTTGTACTTTAGCTTTATTCCAACTTAAGTTCATTCTACTCATTTAGGTTTGTTTTAAGTGAAAAGGATCTCCCCTTTCACCAAAGGTTA
This sequence comes from Sequoiadendron giganteum, assembly GCA_007115665.2. Classification (NCBI taxonomy): domain Eukaryota; kingdom Viridiplantae; phylum Streptophyta; class Pinopsida; order Cupressales; family Cupressaceae; genus Sequoiadendron; species Sequoiadendron giganteum. Next base: position 303,767,025 of record CM021102.1, read on the forward strand.
TTTTACTATTATATCACTTAAACCTAGTCCTTACCCTACTTCCTAAAAAAATTTCACACATTTATAACCCTTCCTTTGCTAGGTTGTAGGGGGTCCAATCCAAAAAATCCCCTTCTTTTTGTGACCCTTAATTCTCCTAGTGCTTGTTTTTCCCCTACTCTCCTTGTTGACTCCTCTTTTTTTATTGGGACAAAAGAACTTAAGGTTTCCTCTAAGAAACTCTTATTTGGTTTTTTTGTTTCCTCTTCTAATGAGGAGACTACCTCACTCATATCGCATGTTCATGAGTAGGACCCCCTTACCACCTATGTCAATTCAAAAGGCAATAGTTTTTCACCACACTCCTCCGCTAGCTCTTCCTTAAGTACTCACCATATTTTTTAGGATCCATGTGCTAAATTTTCCTCTCTTGGTCTGACCCACCATTTCAAATAAAACAAAATATTAGATTCTAAGACCAATCCTACCCTTTTCTCTCAAAATTATAATCACTTGGGTTATAGAAAGGATGCCCCTACCTACAAATCTTGTGCCCCCATGGAGAAGAAAATTAACATTTTCTTTGAGGTTGTAAATATACAATACTATATCCTCAAATTGTAGCTTTCCTATTGGTATGTTTCCAAGAGGAAAATACATAATCTAGAAGCCATCTCCCATTCCTATTCTCAAGATTGATAGAAGGAGGTTGATTTAAAGGGCTATGTGACTATGTTAAGAGCCTTTTTGAGAAATTTGATAATTGGGAGAATCTAGAAAAGGAGGTGGAGTCTCTCAAGTTGAACCAAAAGAAAATAATTTGAAACATGGAGGAGATTATTGTTGTTAGTAAATATTAAATTAAAACTATTGCCACTAATCTACAAGTGCTTCAAGAAAAAATAGAGAATAAAAAAGAGGGAGGAGACTATTGCTTAGGCTAACCTATCTTTTCCTACCAATAGAACCCAAAACGAAAATAAATCTACCAAAGGTAAGGCTATTGTGTAGCCTAAATACTCTCCATCCAAAGAAGATGAAAATAAAAGTGAACCCAAGGAGGTTCTATTTGAGGAAAAAATAAAATTATTGAACCATGACTCATAGGCCATTGGTGGCTTGAAACTTCCTACTAATATGTAACTACTTACTGTAGTGGTAGAAAAAGTATCCCTTTTTCCTCACTTGATTTGGGAACAATTGTCATTGAATTAACCTAATGTTGCCTAGGTTTAGTGTTGTAATATGTTGTAACACATTCACATTGATCTTATGTCCCCTTTTAATAAAATGCACCTAAAATGTACCTTTTTATGATGTTGTAAAGTGAACTATAAGACACTTTCATACTTATCTAGGGTCTCATTAATTAATTGTTTTTAATTAGAGTTAATTATCCCTTTTCATTTAAATTTAAGTAATATTTATGACACCTTTCGAGGATCCATTAGGACACCCAACATTCAAATTGTAAAACATTTAATTCAAAAAATTTGAGGTCCTAGAAATTGGTGCTAGGACCCATTCATCATTAATGGCGAATGGGTCATCCCTCTATAAGACCCCCTCTTTATTTGCACATTTGACATTGGTTTTTGATCTTATTTCACCCCTCAAAGTAAATGTCCTAGAAATTTGTGCTAGGACCCATTCGCCCTAGGTGGTGAGTAGGTCCTCCCTTATTTAGGACGCCCTTCTTGAATTTAATTCTGGTGGAATCTTAATAATTTTCATTTCCAGATTTGGTGTCAGCTTGAATTATTTGAATTTTGGGTAGTCTCTATATTTAGTATAAATAAGGGGTTAATTCACATAGTTTCATTCTATACTTCCAATAATTCATGCATTATAGAAAAATTGAGTTCACAAGAGTCTTGAAGAGCATTTTCAAAGGCATTTCAAGGTAGATTAGTGAAGTTTATTGCAACAATTCAAGATCATTTCATCATGTCTAAGGCATAGTGCATTCATGCATGTTGTTGAGCTAAGATAGTGGATGCAAGATTTAAGATCTACTTGTAAGAATTATTTCACATCTTATTCAAGATAAAGATCTACATTCTTCATGGCCACTTCATGTTAGATTATCGATTTACATTACAAGACAACTTCCAAGGTATCAACATTACATCATTTTATGTTCATGCTTCAATTTCATTATTTCATCATTTGGTTTTAAACCTACAAGGGGTTTGACTTAGGAAGACCCCTATTCACTAAAAATAAAATAAAAATTCTCCTTGTGAGTGTGAGTTTGCAGATTTATAGGTTGAAGATCAAGCAAAGAAGTTTAAAGAAAAGTTACAAAAGTTGTCAAGTTGACCTTTATAGTGCAAGAAGACAAAATTGAAGCTATATAATTTATTAAAGGTTTTTGAGAGTTGACAACCAGGGATCTAAGAGTGCAAACATCAAGGAAAATAACCAAGATCTCAATTTTAGGAACCCTAATAGGGACCCATACCCTAATAGGTAACCATTTGCCACTTAAGGCGAATGAGTCATTGGTGCCCTAAAAACAAGCTTCTTGTAGCAAGGTACACATCATTTTAAGCTCTGAAAACTCCCCGCATTGTTTCTATAATAGTTAGGGTTAGTTTCTCATTGCTACTTACATATTTTGGCTCTCATAATTCAATTTTTTATGTGGAAAAAATTAGTGGCTCATCATTCTAGCTAATTCATTTTGATGAACCCTATTTTCCACCCAATCATTAATGGTGAACCTGACCTATTGAATATTCTGATTTTCTAATTTTGAAGTATTGCATTACATCCTAGATTAGATCTTGCACTCATTTCTATTTATATTTACATTGAATTAGATCTCATTTAGGGTGTTTTGCATTGCATTCAAAATTGAATCTCATCTAGGGTTTAGATTTGTATTCTTTTGCATCTCTCTAAATCTGAAAAATAAAAAACAAGTTAGTCATTGTGCATATCATTTAGATCAGTAATGAAGTTAAGTGCATGCGATGAGACTCATGTATCTCACATTTTCTTAGAGGGAAACTCTTTGGTAGATTTTTATGCCAATGAAGCTATCAAATTAAATGAATCTCAGACGTGTGAGGAGGGATCGATAATTCTCGAGAGAGCTAGGAGTTTAATGCAGAATGATGGAGTGGAATGATCTATGGTGGTGGAGTTATTTAAACCTTAGTACCTTAGTCCGATTCATATGTATTGTGGGTATCTCCCAGATAGCTAGCTTTTATACTAACAATTTTCGCAAGGGTTTTTCCCATCTGGTGCCTGCTAAAATTGGTGGTGACATAAGGAAAATTGATCTACACACTTGCATAGGTTTGAGGAAGAAGAAAAAACTATGGAAGATTTTGTGCCATATGAATTTTACATCGTTCCTCAAATTTCTTCATGGACACAACTCAAATGCATCAGCGAAATTCGTTTCATGCTGGCATAATAGGAAGCTTCATTTTAATGCTTTGGAAGTGGTGATGAATGAGGAAGTGATTGTTGTTGTGATAGGGATGTCGATGGTAGGCTGCAGGTTCTTTAAGGAAAAGAAGAGTAATGAGGATGTGATGGATCAGTCCTTTAAGGATGATGAAAGGAAGAAGTTAGTGAAAATGGAGAGTTGGGGTTATGAGAAAAAGTTGCTTAAGAAGATTTGGGCAAAGGTGGCTGAGGTAATAATTTGCTATGTGATGCTAGAAGGTAGGTTTACTGCAATTTTGGGACATCATTTCACTCTGTTAAATCACTTCAGACATGGGTTGTATGTTTCTTTTCCATTTTTCTTTCTCTCACTTATGGAGATTTCGGTATATGCTCATTTAGAAAATAGGAAGACCCTAGTCCTCCATGAGGTTCTCATTCTTCTAATCATGGAGCATGTCAAATCTCTCATTCGTGCCCTTTCTATTTTGCGTAAGGAGAACACTTAGAGTGATGGGTCAGATTCATCTGGTTCAGACACCAACAATGCTGAAGATGACAAATGGGATGAAGAGGAGGAGGTGGGTCCTCAGTCTCCCAAGGCCACCTCTTTGTAGAAGAGGAAGAAGAGCTGTCCTAAAAGTAGTCGTGTGCCTAAGTGCAACATTCTCTTTGATAGTGAGGACATAGAAGTGGGGCCGAAGGATTCTTCTCCTAGGAAGGTGGAGTTGGTTGTTGGCTAGGGTGAGATTGACGTTGGTGATAAGGAGGGTTTACAAGAGAGTGTGCTTGAGTCGGAGGAGAAGGACCAGCCAAGGAGATCATCCAAAAGGATCGCTAAGTTTAAAAGCCATCTCTCTAATGTTCTTGCAAAGGATGCCAAGGTGTCAGTTGAGGAGAAGGATAAGTATTGGTGATAACTATAGGAAATATTGAGGACTCTCTGGCCCATAATTTACTTAATTATGCAATGTAGGCTGAGAAAAAGGGTCAAGCTGAGGATGAATTTGAGAGGATGAATGCTAAATTGGAGCCCCTAAAGGTAGACCCCCACTTTGAGGAATTCTCTTATTTAAATGATAAATGTCCCCCAATGTATTAGTTGTTGGATATGGCTATGGTTGGGGCCATGGGTACTTTTTAATTAGCTAAGTGGACTCTTCGGGAGTTTACTAAAGTGAAAACTACAATTTGGGGTTTGAAGGAGAATCTAAAGAATGTGCCAAAAAATTCTGTTTCGGACATTCTTATTGATAGGATTGAAGGAGAACCTAAAGAATTAGCTAAGTGGACTCTTTAGGAGTTTAATAAAGTGAATACTACAATTAGGCGTTTGGAGGAGAACCTAAAGAATGTGCCAAAAAAAAATTGTTTCAAACATTCTTATTGATAGGATTATGGTCATTGAAGGTTCACTCCAGAATTTCAAATCTAGGTGTGATAAACGTTTGGTTGGGTTAGAAGTTAAGGTTGCGGGCACCAATGAAAACATCAAAAAATTTCTACATGCATGCCTATCTCTATGAAAAATAGTGTGGATTCCTTGAAGGTGTTGTTCAAAAATATTAGTTGTTTGAGAGAGGACCAATTGTACTTCTCTAATCTTATGGAGAATGCGCATATAGCTAAAGGGAAAGGAAATATAGGTGTGAAAGATAACACTAAGGGCCTTGCTTCTAAAGGGTCGGCTAATTGGAAAAGATCTTTTGAAGTCGAGAAGAAGGAGCTATTAGAAATGATTGACCTACACAAGAGCCAGGAGCTTGAGGTGGCCAACACCTTAAGCAGTAGGAATTAGTGGTAGCTTTGTTGTTTTTACTCTTCTGGTCTATTGGTGGTTTTTGTTGTTTCGTTACTTAGTTGTTGTTAAGTGTTGTTGTTTGTTCACTACTGTTTCTTTTGTTCAACACTCTTTTTTCCTTAGTTTCTTTTTTGTTGGTCTATTGTTGGTACACTATGGCCCATATATTTATAAATTTTTTGTTTAAAATATTGTCAAGGATTTTGGGTCCCTTCAAACCTTATTTTTCCTACTTAATCAAAAATTTACATTTCAAGTTAGTTCTTTGTATTCATTATTTCATTACATTTTCACGTTGTATTTTTGGAAATGTTGAAAGTGGAACTCATTGTCTCAGACCTTGAATTGAAAGACGTTATTGAAATCTTGAAAATTATTCAAAAATAGATTAAAAATACCTAACCAAGACCCATTCCCTTTACAAGTGAATGAGTACTTGATCAGGTCAAAATTGAACCTTTTGGCATCTGAAAAGAATTAAAAAAAACTCTAAAATCTATAAAAACGTCTCAAAAATCACTAACCAAGATCGATTCACCCTTACTAGTGAATTAGTCCCTATTACATCCTGATTTGCATTTTTTGGCACTTAAAATCTAAGTTTTAGACTTTTTTTTGCTACTGTTACTTTCCTATTTCAATTTATTGGTTTGTTGTTTCATCAAATTCATTGCATTGAGCTTAAATTACTTAATTTCAGCTCATTGTCAAAAATCAAAAATTGCATTTACAACATTTAATTTTTAGTTTATTGCAGTGTGTAATAAGAAAATTGCTATGTTTAGATCTGAAATTCTAAAAATGGATAATTGTTTAAGCAATGCATGTAAATCCTTGTTCTCTTTGGTTGATGTTTCAAGTTGTGTTTTTGGAAATGAACCTAATGCACTTGAACCTGCTCATGTTCGCATAACTCCTAATGCATTTCCTCGTCATGATGTTGGAATCAGTGGAGAAGATGATGCTAGCATGAATGAATTCATAAATGATTTCCTTAATAACCTTGAGAATAATGCCTCCTCTTACCCTTCACTGAAACAACCAAGACCCCATACCATTCCATCACTTGATATGTTTGCTCTTTTACACCATGAAACTAAGTCACAAGCTGAGCTTAATCTCCCTACAATAGGTGAACCAAGTTCCTCTCATCAAACAAACATCCAACCATCCTATGTTAACAATATAACTAACACATCAATCAACCTTGAAGAAACATATGGAAAAGGATACACGATCTTAAGTAAACAAGGATGTGACACAACAAGTGAACATAAAATTCATCAACTACTAGAGAAAATACATTGTAACGATGGTAGGATTGTCTTGAATCCTTCCCCTAACATAAGTGTCCTCTTCCCTAAAGAACAACCAGTTCCTCCTAATGACAATGATAAAGGAGGCAAGGTCATCTCGAGTACTCTTGCTCTATATCCACCAAGAGAAATTGGTGAATCTAGCAAGCATAGAAGGCCTTACAAAATAAATTACCTTATCCACCAACTACAATTGAAAGGAAATTATAGATACTTTTGGGTATGTAAATGATCATCATGAAAAAAATAGGCCCTTAAGTGGTAATGAAAATTTAGAAAATCAGAGTTAGGCAACTTGACGTAAAAATTTGAATAATTTATCTAAATTATTTCAAAAATATGTAAGAATAAAGTTTGTAGAAAATTGAATGTAGTTTCTAAACTACTAGGTTTATTTAAAAGAAAAAAAAAAACTATTTGATGAAAATTTGAAATTTCAAGGAAAAAATAAGAAGTAGGTGTCTGTCTGACCACCCTAACCATAAAAAAATGATAATATTTTTTTATAATATTTTAGATATAAGTAGAGGATTCATGTCCTGATGTGATGCATATTTTTTTCTAATTTTTTCCAATTAAATAATTAATTATGATTTTTTTATTACAAATTTAAAAAAATATAAAAACTCGTATCTCTGACCACCTTAACTTGGTCAAAACTTTATGAAATCCATTTTTTTTTTTAACCTATAGTATGCAAAGCATGATTTTTTTATTAAAAATTTTAAAAAATATAAAAACTCGTATGTCTGACCACCTTAACTTGGTCAAAACTTTATGAAATCCATTTTTTTTTTTTAATCCTATAGTATGCAAAGCATAGAATGTGACACATGTTTTGGATTCAAAAAATGTGATACCGTTTGAAAGCTATAGATGTTTTTCAATCAACCTATAAATCGGGACTTTAGTCGTAATTCAAGTAGAAAATGAATAATAATTATGTATTAAATTCAAAGTAAAGCATAATTTATATTACTAGAAAACTGAGAATCTATTGTAAAAACCCTTTCTATTTCATCAATTTTGGGTAAAAAGAAGTCACCAGCCACATGGCCTATCATATCACTTGCATATTGCCACTTTTTGGCCCATCATCATCCTACAGATACCCTTTTATACTATGGACGTATAACATTATCACCCATGGGAGAAACACCAAATCTATATCCTAAAGATGAAAAGATTCTAGATTGTCAATAACCATAGAACTCTTGGACATAGCATCGATGATTGTCATACTTTACAACACATATTTAAACAACTTCATATCATAGAAATAGTCCCTTACAAAATTCATTCCACTCCTTTCCATGTAATAGTTGTAGGATCTCAAGCATTCTCATTATTCCATGTTTTACACTTATTGAAAATCATTTTCTTTGGTGCAAGGAGATTATTCTCATCACCTACCTCAACTCATTCTCGCCTTGCACTCAGTTGGGGAAATAATTTGATAGCATCCCCCTAGTTCAGCACTTGATCGTATCCCTTTGTCTAGTTGTCTTCCTTCCATTTATATAGACCGATATTGGGATGTAGACAACCTACTCTCGGTTCACTCGCATGTGATTGCATGAGCGTAATGTGATCCCCCATGTTATTTTGTTTGATGCATCTCTCTCTTTTTATGCATTCCTCTATATGTATCTCCATTCTTCTATATGTCATAATAATTTTTTAATTGTCTTGTGTTTTCCTTTTGGGGATGACACAAGGTGTTGATACATTTAGGTCTCTTACATGTTGACCCAAAATATTTTTCTATTATATTTTTTTATTACTTTTCTTTTGCTTTCCTTTTGGGTATGACACAAGGCATCAAGACATTTAGGTCTCTTCCATGTTGACCTAAAAGGCTTTTTCTTTGTTTTCACTGTCTTTTTGTCATTCTTCTAGTTCTATGAGTATTTAAGGAATGATGATAGTTAATTGTAGTGAACAAATACTGACCCTGAATCCATAGAGCTCTTATGTATTTGTGGGGGCAACCCTTCTTTCCTATTTCATGATGTAGCTTATTTTGGAAATATATGACTTGGCAAGGGTATTCCAAGGGAAGATCTCATGTCTTGGGACAAAAATTTGGCTACTTTAAAGAAATTTCTCATAGTAACGGTGTTGTAACCACTTTAAAGTGGGGGCATACATTGATGACATTTTTGGCATATTTCATGGCGTAATTTTTTTTCTTGTGATGTGTCATTTTCTTGGTGGTGTCAATGTGTTTGATGTCCTCCAAGAGTGTGTGATCTCCCTTTGTGGCATGATGCGATCGAGGAATCCCATAAGTGTCCATCTGAAATCCTTGACTCATCCTCTCCTAGAGACATTAGGCACAATTCTCCCTGAGAAGAATATGTTACACAAACAAAGAAAAATCCCTATAATAAAATCATACATTCAAAGTCATTTACAAAAACCATTACATTGTGGTGCCTTATTGAAGTTTTTAGGAGGATAAGTTTGGTATGGTATGAGAGGCTAATATGATTCACTCATTTTCCACCTCATTAGGACAACTCACTTAGTGGACATATTGAGGTTCCTCTACCCCAGGCTAATCATACACATATTTTGGGACAACTCACCTAGTGGATAGACTGAGGTTCTACTACTCTAGAGTGAGAAGCATATGTTATAGACACACATCCCCTTTCCACATTGTGTTGAAATGGTTGTGCTTGATCCTTTTGTTTTTCTTTATTCTTCCTATCCTTTGATAGGGTATGATTACGTATCTTTGTTATTGCTACATACTTAAGTGTCTTGAATGTCTAATTTAGTGTGAGTGTGACATCGGGCCATCCTCCTACTAAATTGGGGGTAAAATTTAATGAAAAAACATTATCCCCTTTTCCTTACTTGATTTGGGAATAATTTTCATTGAATTAACCTAAAGTTATCTAAGTTTAGTGTTGTAATGTGTTGTAACACATTCAATTGATGTTCGACCCCGTTTTAATAAAATGTATCTTATTTATGGTGTTCTAAAGTGTTGCAACACACTTTCATTATCATCTAGGGTCTCATTAATTAAGTGTGGTTAATTAGAGCTAATTATCCCTTTTAATTCAAATTTAAGCCCTATTTATGACACCTTTCAATTATTCATCCTAACACCCAACATTCTAATTGTAAAACATTTAATTTGGAAAATTTGAGGTCCTAGAAATTGGTGCTAGGACCCATTCACCCGTAATGGCTAATGGGTCCTTTCTCTATAGGACCCACCCTTTCTTTACATATTTGACATGGGTGTTTGATGTTATTTCACCCCCCAAAAATGCAAGGTCTTGGCAATTTGTGCCAAGACCCTTTCACCCTAGGTGGCGAATGGGTACCCCATTAATCAGAACCCCCTTTTTGAATTTAATTTTGATGGGATTTTAATAATGTTTATTTCCAAGTTTGGTGTCAACTTGAATTGTTTGAATCTTGAGGTTAATCTCTAGATTTAGTATAAATAAGGTGTTAATTCACATAGTTTCATCCCAAACTTTCAATAATCCATGTATTATAAAAAAGTTGAGTTCATAAGAGTCTTCAAGAGCATTTTCAAAGGAATTTCAAGGAAAATTAGTGAAGTTTATTGGAACAATTCAAGATCATTTCATCATGTCTAAGGCATAGTGCATCCATGCATGTTGTTTAGATAAGATAGTGGATGCAACATTGAAGATCTACTTGCAAGCATTGTTTTGGATCTTATTCAAGATCAATATCTATTTTCTTCATGGCCACTTCATGTTAGATTTAAAATTTACATTCCAAGACATCTTCCAAGGTATCAACATTGCATCATTTCATGTTCATGCTTTAATTTCATTATTTAATGATTTGGTTTAATTACCTACAAGGGGTTTGACTTTGGAAAACCCTAATTCATAAATAATCAACAATTTTTTGTCCTTTTGAGTGTGTGTTTATAGATTTATAGGTTGAAGATCAAGTGCAAAATTTTAGAGGAAGTTACAAAAGTTGTAAAGTTGCAAATTTGACCTTCATAGTGTAAGAAGATAGAATTGAAGCTACAAAATTTATTACAGGTTTTTGAGAGTTGACAACCGAGGATCTGGGAGTGTAGACATCAAGGAAAATAACCCATATCTTAGTTTCGGGAACCCTAACAAGGACCCATTTGCCACTAAAGGTGAATGAGTCCTTGGTACCCTAAAAATAGGCTTCTTGCAATAAGGTACACAATATTTTAAGATCTAAAAACTCCCCTCATTGTTTCTAGAATAATTAGGGTTAGTTTTTTATTGTTATTTGCATCTTTTGGCTCTCATAATTGCATGTTTTATGTAAAAAAACTAGTGGCTCATCATTTTGGTCAATTCATTTTGATGAACCTTATTTTCCACCCAATCATTAATGGTGAACCTAACCTATTGAATATTTCAATTTTCTGATTTTGAATTCTTCCATTACATCCTAGATTAGATCTTGCACTCATTTGTTTTTAGATTTGCATTGAATTAGATCTCATTTAGGGTTTCTTGCATTGCATTCAAAATTGTGTCTCATCTAGGTTTTAGATTTGCATTGTTTTGCATCTCTCTAAATATAAAAAATATAAAAAGAAACTAGTCATTGTGCATATCATTTAGATCTCATAAAATTCATTTGAAAATCAAAATAACTTTTCATTTCAAGTTAGGTATTTGTATTCATTATTTCATTGTATTTTCACATTGCATTTTTGGAACTTTTGAAACTGAAACTCATTGTCTCAAACTTGGAATTAAAAGACATTACTGAAATCTTGCAAATCATTTAAAAATAGTTTAAAAATACATAATCAAGACCCATTCGCCTTTATTGGAAAATGAGTCCTTGATCAAGTAAAACTTAAACCTTCTGGCATATGAAAAAGCAATAAAAATCACCCTGAAATCAATAAAAACATCTCAAAATTACCTAACCAAGACCCATTCACCCTTACTAGTGAATGATTCCCTATTAGATCATGATTTTCATTTTTTGGAAATTAAAATTTTAGATTTAGACTTCTGTTTGTTGCTATTATTTTCCTATTTCAATTTCTTGATATGTTGTTGTATTGTAGAAAATTGTACACTCTTGAAAGTGAGGAAATTGCACACTTAATTTGGACCTATTTTGGCACCCTTGCATTAATTACTCTTTAAAATTATCATTAATCGGCCCCTAAGACCCATTATTTTGGATCTTAAGGGTTATTTCACCTAAAAACTTTACAAAATCATTTAAAACACCGAAAATCCTGAAAACCCACCTGAAAAAGCTAGGGTGGGACTCATTCACTACCTTGGATGAATGAATCCCCCTAGGTGGGACCCATTTTCCACCTTGAGCGAATGAGTCCCATTTGACATTTTTTTCAAATTTGAGCAGGAAATTGACTATTTTAATTCAAATTTTTGGTGGATGTCGGTCTTTAAGATCTAAATAATGGTCAATTAGGTGTTAATGCCTATGTAAGCAAGTATCTAAGTCAATTTTATAATCTATCTAATCTATGTAAGCATTCTCAAGAGAAAGTTTCATGATCTAGGCATTTAAGAGTCTTCACAATAGCATTCAAGAGCAAGTAATCAACAAAGTTGAATCTTTGGAGTAGCATTAAAGTGTTTTTTTAGGTCTTCAAGCTCACTTTCATTCAAGATATATCATTTTCAAGGGTTGATCATGGTTTTCTATTGTGAATCATGATGGATTCTAGGTTGGGGAGATACAACTAGCCATCGAGCCAAGCTTAAAGACTTGTTTCCTAAGTGATTCCATCCTCCATTATCACTCTACTTTTAGTTTAAGGAAGGTACACAAATCATTTGGGCTTATTTGGGGTGATTAAAGATCTCTCCAAGTGAGTCATCCATCTTCATATTTCCATTCATGCATCATATTCTGACATATTAGAATAGGATGGTAGTATGTTTTAGATTTCTTAGTCTTAGATACACTTAAGACTAGGGTTTACATTCTTATTTACATGTGTTTTTCATTTCTATCAAGGTTTAATTAGCAAACTAGGGGTTTGACCAAGTTAAACCTCCCATTAGCAAATCAAGTTTATATTCTATTTTGTAGGTATTTTTGCAAATTCAAATCCGGAATTCAAGTTGGAAGGAAACAGTAGGTATTGGAGTGTAGATCAGAATATAAAATTTCTTAAAAAGAAAAATGGGATGAATCTATCAATAGTGGTGAATGAGTCCCACTATAGGTGTTTTCTAGATCTATTTTTAGATTTACATACCCTTTTTCTCGAAACATGCTCTTGTGTAGAAATCCAGATCTAGGACTAATTTTCCCAAGTTGGTGAATGAGTCCCTATTGATAAAAAAATCAAAATTTCTAGTGTTTTAGAAGCTACAATCAGTCATTTCTAGATTTCTAGGTGCACACTATTCATCTTATTACTTTTATGTCATGTTTTACTTGAATTTATAGGTCATTTGGTAGGTCATTGCATTGAATTACGGTTTTTGTATTACATCTTACATTTCATTATCTTTTCCAAGTCTAAATTTGGTGTTGAACCCCTTATTAGTTTACATTCAACCCCTATAACAACTCTCTTGCAAGATATCTTTCTCTTTTGTATTGAGATCTCAAGAGTTTTTTCTTAAGTGAAAGTGAAAATTGTCCTTCTAGGTCCTAAACCCTAAGGAGGAAACCAAAAACAATTTTCCACCTTTCATTTTGGTGAACCTATATTTAGAATATCATAATTCTGATTTGGAGTGCAGTATCATCCTAGATATAGCATGCATTGACTTTGTATTAGGGTTTGCATTAGTTAATTTGCATTCTAGGGTTTCTATGTTTCCATTAGTGAAAGCTCATATAGATTGCATTTTTACACCTCATTTTATTGAAAATCATATAGAAACTACATTTTCACTTGGTATCTAGATCATATAGCATAGAAATCACAAAAATCAACTAAAAATTTCTATTTTTTCTAAAAAAATCCCAACTGGGACTCATTCTCCACCTTGAGAGAAATAGTCCTAGTGCAAATTTTGAACTACATTTTACAAAGTTAAATTCCCTATTTTTAGGCTTTTTTTGATTGTTAAACCTTCTCTATTTCATTTTGCATACTTTTTGTTACATTTGAAAATCATTAGAAGTAGCATAATTTACATTCTTTGCAATTGTGGATAGAATTAGACTCTTTCAATTTTCATTTTCACCACTTAGATTAGAATGCATTAGACATAGATTAGAAAACAAAACCAAAAACAAGACCCAACACCTAAGCCACTTGGAGAAAGTATAGTTATTTGACTATGTTAAATCTCTCTTTCTAAGTTAACCTAACCATCACGACTTTTAGTAGTGATGACTTTGACATGTTAGATGAAGCCCTTGATGATTTAATCTCATAAAGTTCATCCATAAAGGCTTGTTATGAAAAAATAAAATCAAGATAATTTAACGTGATTCAACCTCAACTCATTCTTTACCCACCTTCACACAAGGTCATAACATAAAAACAAACCTGAATTTACTCTTTACCCACCTAAGAATAATGTTTTGCAGGAATCAAATCATAATACCATTTCTCATGCATACATCACTCAAAACAACCCGCAAGGTCCAAGACAACCAACTCCGACAACCTTACCTTTTCCTAATCCCATTTTTCCTAGTGCTCTTGGTTTATCTCCACATTGTGGGAAGGAGTATGGTCTTGTTTAACAACTTAAAAATACTCCTGCAAAAATATCCCTATGGGACTTAATTCAGAAATCACCTAACTATCACACTATGCTTCAAACAACCTTACAAAAAGTAGTGGTTCCTCCTAGTACAAATGAAAATGATGTAGCATCCCTACTATAAGGAATGAATATAGTCAATGTAGACATCACCTTTCATCAACATGAGATGCCTCCTTTGGAATTAAAAAAGAAAAATGGTGCCTTCATAAAAATAGCTAAATTCAATCAAATAAGAATAAAAAGGACCCTTGTTGATAATGGCTCAACCCTTAATGTGTGTACTGTGAAAATTTTATATAGATTGCATACACAGATAAATAAGAAATGGAACCCGAATCCTTATCTATTTGAGGGTTTGACAATGTAGGAAAGCAACTACTCAATGTGATTAATTTACCTAATATAGTTGGAAAGGATACCTTACAAAATCCTATTCATGTTATGGATCATGACTTTTCATACAATATTCTTTTGGGAAGACCATGGAATCATGAAATGCATGTAATACATTTGAGTCTTCATCATATCATGAAATATGTCTATAAAAACAAGGTATACCATGTTGAAATAGACCATGAGTCTGAAATTTGTTTACAAGTTGAAAAAGGAACAACAAGTCCTCTAAACACATTGATTCCAACATCGAAAATAGAACCTATAGAAGAAGAAAAATAATAAATGAAAAGAGTGTCAAAAGTTATTATATGATGATTGGGGTTTCTTGGATTTCACACCCTTATTTATGGGAGAATACATAATCACAAAAAAAGAAGAGGAAAAACAAAAGAAACCAATGGTCATGTCAACTTAGAACTCAAAAAAAATTCACAAATATTTAGCTCATCCACTATTGAAGAAGATATAAGGTATACAAAAAACTTTGAGGATATAGATTATCAATAGCCACCAAACCCAAAAGGAATGGGAAAAATTTATGGGAGAGGTTATGAACTTGTGAAACAATTGGGTTATAGTGGTAAAGGATGTGGAAAGAAAGAACAAGGCATTCATGTTCCTATAGAGCCTAAAACACAAGAGATAAAAACTGGTTTGGGGTATTTCCCTTCTAAGATTACACAAGCAACAAAGAGACCATCGTTAAATATCAACATCATCATGTGCAAACCAAAAATCAATCTCACCTTGAAACATCCTGAATTGCTTGATATGGATTCTGAACCATCATGGGAATATTTTGAAGATGATGAACCCTTGAAGAAAATGCTAGGAGTTTATGACAAACCATCCACTACTCAAAATAAAAAGGTTACATGTGCTATGATTAACACTAGTCAAAAATATGCAAAAGAGGAAAGTAATGAGATAAATATGACCAAAGAGGAATACGACCCTAACTTTCCAAAACCAAGTAAACTTCCTCTAGGAGATACAATTGGAATAGCAATGGACATCAATGATAGGGAGAAATCCATTAATATATGAAAGTGTCTTGATGATGAAGAACAAGAAGACCACACAATGTTACTCCTTGACTTTCCTAGAATTTTTTCTTGGAAATATTTGGATATACCAAGAATCAATGCTAAGATAATGACACACAACATAGTCCTTGCTGAAAATGCTAAACTGGTTAGACGAAATATACAAAAGATGGATCCGAAGATAAAATTTCTAGTTAGAGGAGGGATTGAAAAAATCTATGAGGCTAGATTCATAAGACCTATATATTATTCTCCTTGGATCTCAAACATTTTCGTAGTCACAAAACCAAACAATCATATAAGGATGTGTATGAATTTTCATGATTTGAATAAAGCATATTTAAAAGATGATTTTACCCTTCCTAATATCAACATGATAGTAGACTTGACTGTGGGACATGCTTTGTTGTCATTCATGGATGGATTTTCTGGATATAATTAAATCTTTATCAACCCTCAAGACCAATACAAAACAAAATTTATAATAGATTAGGGAAAATTTTGTTGGGTCATGATGACTTTTGGATTGAAGAATTCAGGCACAACATATCAACAAGCTATGACACTAATATTTCATGAGTACATACATTCAATTTTCGAAGACTTTGTTGATGATATTCTATCCAAATCTTTAACAATACAAGATAACGTGAATGCTATTTAGAAAATATTTGAGTGAATGTGAAAATACAACATGAGATTGAATCCAAAAAAGTGTGTCTCTGGTATAGATAGTGGAAAAATTATAGGTTTTATCGTTGAACAATAGGGGAAATGGGTGCTTTATAACCTAGGTCATAGAACACCACTCTTCTCCTATTAACATTCAATAAGGTGCTAGGAATTCTAATTAGATTGACTATCAACCTCAAAGTGAGTCAATTATCAACAAGAAAGACCTAGGATGGGTTCATTTAAGCTTTGAGGGTTTCACCACCAAGCAAAATTTTGGCAAAGAAAAATAAGCATTCAAATCACAAAACCTACTAATGCAAGATAAATGAATGATGCAAATAATGAAATTACACAACATCAAGTTAGGGTATGTGCACCTAAAAGTTCTACAAATGTAACAAGGATTCTGGAAATGTAAAGAAGTTGTCAAAAAGTGTTATGGAGGACTAAGACATCCTTACTGTTGACTTAGTACCGCTACTATTTTTTGGGGAAAATGCGAAATATTTAGATGTCAAAACCGGATATAAAAGAATTTTTGAAAAAATAAACTTGGGAGGACTAAGATGCCGTAGGTGGTGACTTAGTCCCATATTGAATTTGTGGAATTTTTGAATATGGTCCTAAGGTCCAGTGTCTGCACTTCCTTCTTCTTAGATCTCAGGTTTTGAATCTTCTAAATCTATCTTGTAGGTGATTTCCTATGAAGATGACAACTTTGTGATGCAACTTTGTAGCTTTGCAGCTTTGCACTTCAAATTATCTTCAAGTCTTCAACCTAAATCTGCAATCACAAACAGATAAGAGAAGAAAAACTTGTTTATTGTTAGTAAATGGGGGTTTGGTCTAGTCAAACCCCTTGTTGGTAAGTAAACCTTGAAATTAAATGAAATATCTAGTGAAATGATTAATGGAGAACATGCAATGTAACAACTCACCAAAACCTTGCTATGAAATCTGAAAAATCATGTGTGAAATGGCTAGCTTGAATATAGATCTTGAATCCAATGAATGCTTGATACATATGGACATGAATTTATTTCTTGAATCAAAACCCTACATCACAAATTTTAGCTCAAAAACACACATAATGCAGCAATCTCCTTGTTATAATGCTTGAATCTTGATGATGGCTCCAAATGCTTGGTGAATTTATGTTGAATTCTCTTATGAACTCAATTATGCTATTAGGAATTCTCTCACAAAAGACTTGTATTCTTGGATATGAAAAATGAGTGAAAGAACGTTTTATTTATACCTATCCATGCTTAATATCTCGAAATTACACCACAACAAGCCGACATATAAATTCATTAAATAAAGGAGGCTAAATCTGGCTAGAATTTGAAATTAAATCTCAAAAAAAGATTAAGGGGAACTAAGATGCCCTAGGTAGTTTCTTATTCCCAAGGCTAAAAACCTGGGGTACAGACTCTAAAAAGGGGTCCATTTAAGGTGCCTTTTAAATTGATGTCCCAAGACCTTTGGGGAACAAAGATGCCATAGGTGGTGCCTTAGTCCCAACCAAAAAATTAGGGACACTCAGTCAAAATCATTAAATTATCATTCATCCATTGATGTTTGTTAAGATTAGCAAAAAAAAAATATAGTTTATTAGGCTTGTGGATGAAAAATAGGACCAATTAAGACATAAATGGGGATAAATAAAGCAAGGCAGACCCAAACGAGTGTGAAAATACAAGGGTATAAATTTTCCTACACTACATTTAGCTCCCACTTTAGTGAGAGGATGAACTTACTTCAAACTCACACTAAATTAGCCAACCACACAATCGAGAGGGGTTCAAATGTACAAATGATAGTAAGATAGGATGACAATAAGTAAGAGAGTGGCCAAGCCCCCAAGATCAAGATCATATGGAAAACCAACATGGGAACAAAGGAACACACTTGTGAATGATATATGAAGCCATAACTAGATTGCAAACATACACCATCAAAGACAAGAAAAATAAAAACAAAAAAAAGGAAAAAATGCAATAGATCAAGCTTTGACTAGATGTCCGTGTTGTGGAGAAAGTCTAGATTGTTTGTCCAAAAAGGTTTACAAGTGGAATGTGATGTCCATTATGCAAACAAAAGCGCATGCTCACAAGGGCTAGTGAAGTTAATTGTTCAATAGGTAATCCATAAGAGGTCCATATCAAAGTCATACTGCCATGACTATGATAAGGACAAAAATGCTTGCTCACAAGGGCTAGTGACGCTATTTTTTCACTAGGTGAGCCTTGGGAAACCATATCAAAATCATACCTCCATGACTTTAATAAGGTACAAATATGTAATGCAACAAGAAAGAGGGATGTTTGAATGGATTTTTTTTAGCTCATGCAGGGTCTCATCTTAGGGAGTTCATTGTGCTTAATGTATCCAATAGAGGATAAATCACACTCTCATAGAAAATCAAACATAATGAAACCACCATCAAAAGGATGCATCTCAAGAAAAAAGAAAATCACTCAATGAAAAATGAGTGTCAATGTATGCCCCCACTTTAAAGTGGTTACTAACACCATTGCTGGGAGAAATTTCTTTAAAGTAGAAGAAGAAATGTGAGCTTATTGAGAAAGCCCTATGCCAAGTCATATGTTTCTAATAAGCTATCATGAAAAGGAAATGGGTTGCCCCAAAAATTCATAACTCAAATCATCACATGTGAGACAATTTAAGGCATGTCATCCACATCCCAAGCCTGCTCTTATATGTACATGAGAGGTGGTCAACTATCTAAAAGAGACAATGGCAAGTGGCATACAAGGACAAGGCTACCTGACCCCTTTCCCCCACTTAGTGCAGGACAAGGGTGAGCCGATAAGAAACATGCTAAAGTGAAAATCAGTTTCAATTAGAGGAACTAGTTGCTCCCTCATAAGGAAGAGCACCACACTCCTTAAGATGTTGAATTTATCACTTAAAGCCTTGCATTCATTAGTAGAATGACCATGGACTCTATGATATGCACAAAATGAATTCTTGTAGTAAAATTTATTTTGTGTTCCTAGAGGGAGAGATATCAAATGATCTTGGACGAGTCTCAACAATATACTTTCTTGATCAAAAGTATCAGATGTTGCTTTGTTTTGTGACAAAGATATCTCTTTCTTAGTACAAGATGTCATACTTACAGAAGACTCTATAGATTGTGAGATTTTGTTCTCTTCTTTAAAAGAAGATATAAAATCTATGGAATTCGAATTGTAAGTGTTTTGCATGACGACATTGATGTTAAGTGAGGATTTCTTTGTTTATTGCAAATGATAACAATCAAAACCACTAGTGTCTATCAATTCAGGATTCATTATTGTTAAAGTTAGCCTAGAGGAATCTTTTATAAGAGTGTTGATATTGAGTGAAGGTTTTTTTGATGGTTTTTATTTCTATCAAAGGTAAATAACCAAGACCCTATGTTGTTTCTCACATGTGAGGCTCTATAGGGACACAACTACCTTGTTCTCTAGCACCACATCCTTTTCCACTATATCCAAGTTTTTCCATAAGCTCATACCCTTTTCCATAAAGCTTTTTCATTTCTTTAGGATTTGGTGGTTGTTCATAGTGAGTTTCGTCAAAGTTTTTTATGTAATTTTATTTTTCTTCTAAAGTTGTTGAGGTGGATTCTTTCAAATAGTCTTCCAAGTTTTGTATTGACATTATTGCCTTTTATTTTCCCATGTTAGAGTCTTTGTTTATGATCTTGTATTCTCCCATGAATGTTGGTTTGAAATTCAATGATCCCAAATCATCTAGTGATATCATTGTAAAGGGTTTAGGGTAGTTGTCTTTTTGTTTTTTTGAATGGGTTCCACTTGTGTAGTTGGTATCGTTGTGTTTAAAGGATTCTCTTTGTTTTTATCAATGTTTAAAAAACTATTTGGTCCAAGGTTAGCTTCAAGTGTGTACACTTTTTTGTTGTAGACATACTTCATTTTACCTTGAAGGGTAGAAGACACTCCATTCATTGCATGAATCCACGATCTTCCTAAAAGAATATTATATGAAAGAAAATGAGGCATAACATGGATAAATGTTTCTAATGTGTCCTTTCAAACTATAATAGGAAAAGTGATCACACCAAGTGATTTTTTTCACACAATATCAAAGCCATTAATAGATAAAGTGGTGGATTAGATTTTTTATTTATCGACACCAACCTTATCCAAAATGTTTACACTACACACATTTAAGGCCTAACCATTGTCAAAAAGGGTTTGGTTTATCCTTGTTCTATTGTATTGAGATGTGATCATGAAAGTGTCATTTTTTTTTTACACTTCCAAAGGAGGGAGCTCACTTTCATGGGAAACAATGTCAGCATTTATTCATTGAATTAGGACTGCTATATCATTGAATCGATTGCACTTGCGGGAACCACAACTTGTTGCAAGGCTGTTTGAAGCATAGTGTGATAATTAGGTGAATTCCTAATTAGGTACCATAGGGATATCTTAGTAGGAATATTATTTAGTTGTTCAACAAGATCGTACTCCTTCCCACTATGCAAAGGTAGATGAGGAGGATTGGGTAAGATATGGTTAGGAAATGGAAGGGATGTTGAAGTTGTTTGTCTTCGTTTTGGATTACTCCTAGTGTTTTATGTATGACAAATGGTATTGTAACTCAATTTCCATAAAAAATATTCTTAGGTGGTTTGAGGATAAGGACAGGATTGTCTTGAACTTGTGGTTTTTGAGAGGGTGGATAAATGATAAATTTAGGCTTGAGAGAGTACTCCAAGGGGTATCTAATGTGCATAAACTCAGAAGAATTATCATTATTTTCATTATCTCTTAGTAAAGAGGGGTCTACATTTGTTACTTCATCATCTTCATCTAAGGAATTACTATTGTTAATGTTCTCATTTTATTCCATCGTGATATATTTGCTAGGAGGAGAGTTTTTAGGAGAACTAAAAACTAGATGTTGGTGACATTCAAGGGTTGGATCTTCTAAGATGACTTCATCACAAGTAGGGTTCTCATCAATGGTTGAATTTTCTTGTTGATCAATGATGTTTTTGTCTTGTTCAAGAATGTTTTCTCTAGGGAAAGAAAAGAAATCAAGATTCCCATGACTTTCATCAATGAGATCTTCTAATATCAAAGTATCATCCTCACCAGTAGGATATACACTAGGACAAGAGAAAATGTGATTTTCATGATCATTTATGATTTCATTCCTTTCTTCCCTAATATGATAGGTAGGGGAAGGATCACACAAAGGGTTATCATAGATCTTAAAGTTTTGATCATCCAACACAAACATATCTTCACTTACACTTTCATCCTCTAGAACATTATCACAAGAGGTGAAGATTTTGGGAAATGAATGTAGACTAGTTGAGGTTTCAATGGTTATGTGGTCGTAATGATTATCTATGGTTATTTATTTGTATTCATCAATGTATTGTTCACTAAGAGAGGTAAGAGGAGAGAAACAACTAGGACTCTCAAAATTCTCATTGATTGGTTCTTCTATCACCAAAATATCTTCTTGACAAATAGGAGAGATATTAGGAGAATAACGAATATGATTGTTAGGATAGTCTAAGGTTGTATTATCTTTCACTAAAACACTCTCATAGGGAGGAGATATGGACATTTTATTAGCGTGCCTATAAAGGTAAGTTACTAATATGGTTTGGCCAAAAATGAAAAACAATTTTAACCATCTCATGCAATGCTTGAATAATGTAAACAATGTATATCCAAAGATGCAAAACACATATATCCAATGTATGCAAAACTTTAAGAATGTAAAAAAAGTGTATCCATAAGTGAAAAGAACTTTTATAAAACTTATGCAAAGTTTTATGAATGCAAATAGTGTGTATGCAAAAGTGAAAAGTACTTTTATGCATATTATGCAAATTTTCTAAAATGTAAACATTTTAAGATTTTTAAACCTAGAACAAGGTAATTTGTTGATTACACTATGCAATAGAGTAAAAATAAGATGTTGTAAATGCCATTTTGAATATTGAAAATGCAGTGAATAAAGACAAATTAAGATAGATTCACTAAATATAATGAAAAAACAAATAAAAAAAACTAAAACAGGAAAGTAACTACAACAAATAGAACATAAAAGTAGATTTAAACCATGAAAATGATAGATGAAAACTCAAAATGGACTAACACGCCAACAAGGGAGTCTTGGTCTTGCTGATGAATTTTGAAGGTTCTAGAAACTGGAACAAAATGAAATCAACTCAGATAGGATTTTGAGGTAAAAACCTAGAGGGGGACTAAGATGTCGATAATGGAGTTTTAGTCCACATAAGGGTTTTATTTAGAAAGACAACAAAGTCTTGATTGATAATAGTGTTCCCAGGTTGTCTACTTAGGGACCTAATGTTTAGAATCAAAAGACTATGCTAATGAATGCAAGAAAAAGTAACTATTCCTATGATAACCCTTTGTGTGATCCTTTGAATATTTTGAATGAAATACCAATATTCCTAAATGCAATTAGGATGATTAGCAATGCAATTTGTAGTGTTTCAATGAGATAAAATGATGCAAGAAAGAAAATATGCAACCTATATGCACTTTTACTAATGCAAATGTGAGAAACCGTAGATGCACTTTCACTAATGCAAAATTCAATACAAGAATAAATGCAACCTAGATCTAGGTCTTTAAGGAAATCCAAATAAAAAAAAGAATGTTCAAAAAATGTGAAGTTCACCAAAATGAAAAATAGGGGAAATAGGTGCTTTATAACCTAGGTCATATAATAACACTCTTCCCCTATTGGCATTCAATAAGGTCCTAGGAATCCTAATTGGATTAACTATCAACCTCAAAGGTGAGTCAATCCTCAACAAGGAAGACCTAGGAAGGATTCTTTTAAGCTTTGAGGGGTTCACCACCAAGAAAAAGCTTGGAAAAGAAAAATACGCATTCAACTCACAAAACTTAGTAATGCACGCTGAATAAATGATGTAAATAATGAAATTATGCAATGGAAAGTTAGGGTATGTGTACCAAGAAGTTTTGGAAATATAACATGGATTTCAAAAATAAAAATAAGTTGTTAGAAAGTGCTATGGAGGACTAAGATGCCCTTATTGTTGACTTAGTCCCGATGCCATTTTTCGAGGAAAATGTAGAATCTTTAGATACTGAAAAATGATTTGAAATAATTTTTGAAAAATAACCTCATGAGGACTAAGAATCCCTAGGTGGTGACTTAGTCCCATCTTTAATTTCTTGAATTTTTTAATGTGGTAATAAGGTCCAATGTCTACACTTCCTTCTTCTCAGATCTTAGGTTATGAATCTTTTGAATCTAGCATGTAGGTGAATTTTCATGAAGATGACAAATTTGTGATGAAACTTTGCAACTTTGAACCTTTTCACTTAAAATGATCTTCATGTATTCAACCTAAATCTACAGTCACACAAACACAAAAGAGAAGAATTTTTTTTTTATTGTTAGTGAATGGGGGTTTCCCATGTGTGAACCCCAATCCTAGACCTACACAAACATAGAAAATAAACACAATATTAGATTCATATGCAAGTTAGAACTAAGATTCCCCATGAAATTTATCTACAATGCCCAAAATAGGAAAGAAATGAAGAACAAAGCAAGAAAAGAAATTAAATCCTATTTAAGCATGAAAACTCCCAATCCCATGGGGGAATTAGTGCCATTTATGTATAGAAAATGGCCCTTTCCCAATTCCTTGATGTAGTTTTGATGATATTTGATGATGAGTGTGCTTCCTTGATGAAATTTTCCAAGAACTTAGATAAATGGATGTGAAAATAGATGCAAAATATGAAAAATGCTAAGAACTCAATGCTAAATACCTACAGTGATTGTGTTATTTGTTGATGGATCCAAATTCAATAGAGGAGGCCTCTATTTATAGATTTGAAGAATAGAAGAATAAGAAAAATGGATGAATTTGGGACAAAAGACCAACCAATGAGAGAAGGCCACTTGTCCACATGTGATTGGAGGAGGAATGAGCACATTTTGATGAATGTGCACATAAATGCTATTAGATTCAAATTTGAAATTTGAAAGTTGGCTTGTTGGAGGGAGGAAGAAATGGAGTTAATGTCACTTGGCTCAAGGCAAAGAACATGTAAGAGGCTTTTAATGCCTTGTTGGATATACTCATCCCATTTTGGAGGGATTTTTAAATTTGAAGAATATTCCCTTTTGATGCCAAGTTGAGGGAAAAAGGATGAATTAATAAATCAATTAAGTTGATTTATTGGTGCAAGTTGCAAAATCTAGAGGATTTAGGTGATTAGGATTAAATTAATCAAGATTTAATTAATTTAATAGGAGATTAGTTGATTTAACTATTTTGACTTAGATTTGAGGATTAATTTAAATCAAAATGAGAGGAAGATGACTTAGACTTAATTAAATAAAGATTTTAATTTATTTAATTAAAAGGAGATGATGTTAGATCAAATTAAATAAAGATTGATTTAATTTAATATAATGACCTTAGAGATTTAATTAAATAAAATGAATTATTTAATTAAATAGAGACATAGGGTTAATTAAATCAAATTGATTAATTTAATTAATAGGAGAGAATGACTTAATCATATAAATAATGATTTATTCAATTAAGGGATGAAAAGTGATGAAAAGATAAGAAGATGATTCAAGACTAAATGATGTCAAGTGTGTTAGTATATTTTCCATGTCTACATTTTTCCCCTCTTTGAAGCAATACACTTGTTGTGTCGATTCAAAGAATAAAATGTTGTGATCAAAATTTAATTTTTATTTATTTTTCAGATGCCCCATTGCTGCCCCAATGAGAAGGATTATGCTGGCATACTCCCCCCTTGAGAGATCGAGCGGGAATATTCGATTTGTCAATTGAGATCACGATAAAATGCAAGACGAGTGGTTCTATTGATCATAGGATGAAAGATAATTATTTAGAAAGATTAGATACTTGACTTAGACAATTTTGATGATGTATAGACATTCATCAGCCATGAGTAGCATTATGTATATTTTGATACAACACACCAATTTTGGATAGAAATATTAGTAAAAATTGAAGAATAAGAAGAAAAGAATGATGACAAGAGGATCCAACAAGTCCATGAAGCATTAAGACTTTATTAGATATGATGATGAATGGCGATGATGATGATGAATGGCAATGATGATGATGATGATGATGTATTGCTTATCAAGAATTGGGATTTTAAAAGGGATAATTACTTTATGTTTGATAACACACATATGCATGATGCATCAAGGTATAAAGAACTAGGATGACATTGTACCTAGTGTGATGGACTTTGACTTGACAATCAAATAGGAGTATTCATGTTTACACCTGGCATACAAAACCTCATTCAGAATGCAGTTTAGATATTCTAAACATGTCAGACCAAAACATAAAAAAATAAGCCTTCTTATGTGGTCAACAAGACACCTAAAACACCTTCCCTACAAACCAAACAAAGCATGCATGACCAAGGTTATTTTACTAGAATATCCAACAAGCAGAAAAAATAAAAAAGATAATGATTGTTGCCCCATTCCTTTCTCTCTATAAATCCCTTTGTTTGGACATCATCGAGAGGTCATTGGAATGGGCACAATAAGATATGTCAAAAAGACTAGATAAAGTAAGCAAACAAGCTAATGTTCTTCATACTGCTAGCCAAGACTAAACTACGGTGATGTCTAATGTTGATGTCCATTGTAGGAAGGATGCATCCTAGGACATGTTTTGATCAAGTGATGATGAGATTTGATTGGATGATAAGCTATTGATACTCTGAGTTGATTAACTTGCTGACTTACTGACCTAGGCTTGAGACTTTGACAATTAAGCTTTCACTTTAGAACCTGCTAGACTTTCTTCTGACTACTTTACCAAAAGATGAAAATGATGATGATTTATTATGAGAGAATGCTTATTGTGGGTGAAAGTGAGATGAGATAGATGCACCATTTTGGGATTTTTTCAAATACTTGGATGTTTTTGATGTTTTGAGGCTATTTGGATTTTTGGATTTTCCAATTTTTTTATTTTTTTTTATGAGATTTTATGATTTTTTTTGGGTTTTGTGTCTCGAGGGCCAATCAAAGATTATCCTTTCCTATGTTTAAGCTCTGAGACAACATAGTTCAGATACCATGTTTTGATTTTTTTCTGACTTTTGACCTTTCTTTTTGTGATTTTTGATATGTTTTGGATGTTTTTCGATTTTCACATGATTTTGACGATTTGGATATAGAAATGTGATGATATCAATGCTTTGTTTTGGGATTTTTTCTAAAAAATCAAGCTAGGTTTGATCGATCAGATTGATGGATTGATGATGATAATATTGTTGAGGATACACAACAATGCAAAGATAGTGTTAAACAACACAATGATTAGGAAGGATATCCCGAGATGATAATGGATTGATTAGATTTCAATTGATTAGTACTAATGATGATAACATTGTTGAGGATACACAAAAATGCAAGGATAGTGTTAAACAACACAAGGATGGGGAAGGATATCCTGAGATGATGATGGATTGATTGGATTTTGATTGATCAAGATTTTGAAGCTTGATTTGGAACAATATTTATTTGGATGATTTGACATGATATTGAGGCACACATTAGATACAACTGATATTGGCTGTTTGGATCGATGTTCGATGAATGATAAAGCTTGAAAAGGAACATCCTATTAAAATATGCCATAGGCTAGTGATCTGGTTTTTGCCTCATAAATGTTTTGACCAATTAAATTATACGTTTGCCAATAATCAGATCGCCACATAAGTTGGAAGATATGGATCAAGATTTATTCCTGAAGCAAGATGTAAATATTTGTCCCCAGTGTCTTACAATGTTTGGAATGTCATGGGTGGATGCTTGGATAGGTATGTGGATGGATGGATATGGTAAGCATGCAAAGGATGCCAAGGATTATCTTGTGATAAGATAATGGGTTTGGATAGAGGATGTTTAGTTGGATAATGATTCATGGCTCAAATAACATTGGGTAGGATAGAATCAATGAAAATCACCCATGTCATGATGTTTACCATAAGCAAGTATAAAGTGTACATCAAACTTTGTCAAGATCAAGATAACTTGGACTATGGATGCAGATGGATGAAAATGGATTGGATAAATGGTTCATGGATGAATGGATTTATTATGGATAAGATGGATGGGATAAGATTCTTTCACCTGAACTGGTGCACGTAGATGCTAGATTCTACACATGATGCTTATTTTCCAGGTTTTCATCATGGTTTTTTCAGAAAGTGCCATCGTTAGTGGTTTTCACAAGAGGATGATTTTTCTCTTTATTGTTTTCAATCCTTTTTTGGATTTTTTTGTATTTTACTATGAAATATTTTGAGCTCATGTTGAACCACCTAGTGGTGTCCATTTAGATGCTTCTATCATAATGTGCCATCGATATCATGCTTGAAGAAATTTCTTTGCTAAGATATGTGCAGTTGAATGCAACTTTTGAGATTCCTGATCTACTTTATTGATGCTAGAGTTGACTTTTTCTTTGTGTGCACATCACGATAGAGTGCCTTTTGAATCCTTATGATGAAGTGTCATTGCCAACACATGATCAATATGAGAATTGGATATCATGCGTGGAGGCATAGATGGTGGAGTGTTTTTAGGAATAAAATATGGATTGGTTAATATTTTTGGAACTTTTTACTCTCCAAACTTGGGAAGATGAGAAATGATGGGTGGATATGGAAGTGTGCATGGAATTTGGACCAACTTCTTGATAGAATTTTTACATTTCTTGAGAAGCCTACTTTTTCCTTTGTGGAAATCTTTGATGGATACTTTTCCCTTTTTTATTTTGCCCCATAGTTTCTTTGACTAATAGAGTTTGATAGGGATCATCTTTCTTCATATCTTTTGGTATCCATATTATTTGATTTGTCCAATATGCTTCTTAGCTTCTTTTTCTTTGATAACGTTCTTTGTATTTTGATTCAAAACCTTCTTTTGATGTTGGTCCTAATTCATAGATGGGGTGATGGGTGGATGCAAATTCATGACGTGGCTAGTTGTAGTATTAGCATTGGTTTCACCATAATGATTCTCCATGCCCCCTATGTTGACATTTTCTTGAGATGAAGTTTCCCCTAGTATGGTGGTAGTAGTATCTTTGTTCTTTGATTCTCCCTATTTTGAGATATCTTGTTCAAAATGAATTCTCTAATAAATGACCACTATGGATGATGTTATTTCAATTTGCTGCTTTGCTAAATCTAGAATATCCTATTTTGTCTGACCTATTTCCTTGAGTGAATAATGTTGGATATATTCATACATGGTGTCCTCAATCTGAATTTGGGATATATCTTATCTTGATGTTGAGAACTCAGTTTGACCGTAGGAATCAATAACCTACTCTTTTTGTGTAATAATGTGAGGAGTAAAGGAATCATGTTCTAAATGAAGATCATCTGTGTTTCCATCCATGAGAAGCATCTCATGGGTAGATGGAGGAGTATGTGCTATGTGGATGTGATCATCTTGTACAGATAGGAGAGTGGCCATTATATCATTGTAGTAGCTTGGAGATACAAATTCTTGATCTCAAATGATTTAAGATTTGCTTTCGACATGCTTTGGATCAAGTTCTTGACATGGGTCAATTTCAAAGAATGGATTTCTTATAAAGGGTTCTTGGATATCTTCATTAGGAATAGGAAGTTTCTCAAATTTCATGAGGTCAAAGGATGTCCATATTTTTGGGAAAGGATCATTGCTAGACCTTGGTGAAAGATGTTGATCATGCTTTGGAATAGATTCTTGAGATATGTCCTCTAACTCATTAGGTGATGTAGAGAAATTTTCAACATGATCATTGGTCAAATTATCTTGATCATCATTTTCAACAATTATGGTGGGGAGATTGTCAATGCTATTGCTAGTGATTGAATCTCGATCATTGTCCCCAATAGTATCATCTTTTGATCAATCAAGTCTTGGATGAGATTTTTGAGCCGAATACAATTTGATGTTGTGTGTCCCTTTATTTTGTGAAAGTCACAAAGGTAATTTTCATTTTACCAAGGTAGTTTCACCATGGGCTCTTGATAATTCTCATAAACAGGGATTTTAATGATATTTTATTTGACTAGCTATTGCAAGACAGACTTAATTGGTTCCCCAAGTGGTGTGTATTTTCGTTTGTTACCTTGTGGGATTCATACTTCAAATTGACCTTGTGGTGATTGATTTTGGAGATGTGGTGACTGGGTTTGTTGTTGATGTTGTTGATCTTGATATCAAACCTTTTGACATTGGAGATATTGTTCTGATGTGGTTGGGGACACAACCCAATTCTTTGATGACATGGTTCATCCAATGGAAGAGTGTATTGATTTTGGGGTGGAGATGTCTCTTGGTGATATGAATCAATGAGTTTTTTGAGTGTAGCAATTTTGTACTGCAAGATTTGATGCTGACATTTGTGATATCATTGAATCAGTTGTTGAAAAAGCATATTTGGCTTGTATACTTGTGGTGTTTTCATAGAATCATAGACAGATTGATCTTGAACAATGTTATGATTTGGTATGATGTTTAGATTTGGCACTACTAGTTGACTTTGAACATTTTTTGGTTTGGAAACATATTGCCTTGATTTAGGTAACTTTTATTTTTCATGGTGTTACCTTGACTTGGATCAATACATTGATTTGTCAATATATGGCTTGGATTTTGAACAACATTGGTTTGATTTGCAAATGCATTTATCCCAAAATTCACCAAGTGTGGATTTGATACATTCATGTTTGATAAGTTTGCAAATGTTATATTCGCATTTGGTATGTATGGATTGGATGCTATAATGTTTTTTTGAATACTCATTCCTTGATTGTTTGGTTGATAGATTTGTAATTTTTGGCTTTGATTTAAATCTACCATAGGCAAAGGTGTTCCAAAATTAAGATTGGGAAAACTCACATTTGTATCTTTGAGGTTTGGAGGAGATAAAGATCCCATGTATGGATTGCACAAATGTGAGTATTGGCTTTGATAGTTTGGTTGACTTGGATTACTCATGATGTATGAATCGAGCTTATATTCCATGTTTTCTTGTTTTTTGACCTTGTTGACATCTAAGGGATTTAGGACCAATGATGGGATGAAAGATGAAAGGGTGGGTGACATGGGTGTTTTAACTTTTAGGAACCACGGAGAGATACTAGACTTTAGGAATCTTTTATTTATTTATTTTGGATTTGATTTGGTTTGATTTGGATAAAGGACTTATAAAATCCAAGATGTTGGATGTTATCTTGGAATAATTTTTTCCACAAGTTGGTAATTTAACTAGGTGTATAAGGAAGGATTCATCCACACACACTTAGCCAAACAAGGTGATTTTGATGTTGATTTGAAGGATTTCACCAAAAAGTCTAGTATGAATGATTTTTCCAATGGTTCAAAAGTTGTTTGTGAGAGGGAGACGATAAATGTTTGGATGGATGAATTATTTTATTTTGATCCTAAATGGACCTAAGAAGGACTTGTTTACTAGACCAAGATATTGAAGAACATGTTTTTCCCTAAGAGTAGTTTCAAACCAAAAGACCAATGTTTGCATGGAAAACCATATGACCAAAAGATACCAAGCACTATGTGGGGTTCAACTGGAGTTAATCTTGATTAATGAATTGCATTTACCAAATTCACTTCTTGCTTAATTTTCCAAATTGAATGTCTATGTCTCAATTCCTTTTCATTCCACAAGGTCCATTATGTGAAAATTAAGGTTTCAAGAGCATAGTTTCCTATGTTGACTTTGGGGAGAACAAATTGACATATGAGTCCAAATGTTTAGAAGCCTTCTAGGGATAAGAACCCCTAGGGACAAGTAGTAACACGTGGACTTTTCAAGGATATTTTTTCTTCCTAAAGGGTTTGAAATTTTGAAGATTTTATAAATGTTTTTTTTTCCAATGTTTAGGATCCAAGCAAAGTGTTTTTGATTCCAAGAATATGCACAATCCTAGGATGAAAAGACAATATTTGTTGGGTCACCACTTGGATAAATCTAGCTACGCTTACTCTTAGCGGATGATTAGATGTTTTACCACACTGGCTCCCCTCCAAGGCACACACTTCTTGGGTCAGCCAAGAATTAGTACCCATAAATCTCCCATAGCATACTTTTCATCTCTACTAAAGGTCATAATAATGTGGGGTGGCTTTAGAAAGATCATTCTTGCACCAAAAAATAGTTTAGGATTTTGGCCTTTCTAGACAAGGGGTTTTAATGTAGGAATTTTGTTCATGGGGGACCATCCATATGGAAAGAGACCATTTCTTCCCTTATTGTCGGAATGATCCTCGTGATTTTCAAACTTTCCTCGAGAACCCACACTTATATACCAGCTAGAAGTCGCTTGGCTTTAGTGTGTTACCGGTTGGGTCATTACCTTGGGGTGATTAATTTTTCCCACCAAGGCAGGCCCTCTATGGATAAAAAAAATTGAGCAATTATATCCATAGTTTAATTGATCTTTGTTGAGAAACAAATAGAGAACACTCATGATATGATCCACTCACACTCACAAGATTTGTTCAATTTTAGGTACCCAAATTTTAAATGTGGAGGTAATAAATTACACAACTTAATATCACAAAAATAAAAATTGATTCTCAAGATCACTATGAAGCATGAGAGAAGTGCATACGTCCTTTTGAATGATATTATTTTGTGAAAAAGATTACAAAACACCAAATGCACTTGTTCATTTTAGATTCCACAAAGAAAGGACATGAATTACTTTTAAGAAACCAAAAAGAAGTATGAGAATTTTTGGTTCATTTGTTAATCCCAAAATGAAATCTAGTAATTTTTCCTAAAACTCTTTTTAATCCCTTTTTCTTTGTTCTTTTTAAGCCCAAATGAAATTAGTGAGTCCTAAAAAGCAAGAAAGATGGCCAATCCTTATAAGAGGAATTATAATTTATCCCCAAAGTGTTTAAAAACACTTGATATAGTGAGATACAAATGTTATAAAGAACTCTTGGTCTTCATTTTCCTTCCTTTGCTTTTGATCAATAAACTTCCTTTTTTGGTAGATTTGAATAATTGTCAGATTTTGCCATTTTTGGTAATTTCGTATGCATAGCTTTGAGAGTCTTATTTCCTCCAAAAAAATTTCTAAAACTAAGATATGATGAATTTACAACTAACATCCTAAATTTGAAACATGAGTTTCGAGTTATTAACAAAAATCACTTAAAAAAATTTAGAATAAAAACACTAAATTGTCATTTTGAGGGCCAAGATGAAATTTTCAAGCCCTGAAAAAGTGTCAAAATGGCCACCACCTCATAATGAAACCACTTGTAAAATTTCAGCCGAAACAAACATCCGAGTCAAAAGTTATGATCTCTGGAAGTCCTTGCATCCAAAAAACTGGTTAATGCTGTAAAAACAGAGCTTAAAAAACCAGTTAGAAGTCAAAAAAAACAAAAGTGAAAAAATAACATTTTGAAAATAAACTAAAATCTGCTTTTTACACTACTCCACCAGCACAATCCGCATATGCGACGCAATTTTGAAAGGTCAGCGACGCAAGATAGCACCTCTGAGGACTGAGAGAGATGCTCTACAACAAAACAGTTACCGCGATTGCGACACTATTTGGCAAGTGACGCTGTTTGGAATTTGGAAACTACGAAGCTCAGTTTGAAATTCAAAATTTCTGGTCAAGAAGACTCTAGTGGTGAAGTTTGGAGTGGCGCAATATAGCGCTGCTAGACTAATAGCGGTGCAGTTTGGCACCACTTGACTGATAGCGGTGGAGTTTGATGTAGGCACAATTGTTTTTAAAGAACCATGGATTGTTGTAAAAACATGATAAATTTCTCCAGATCTACCCTCACTCTAGCGCCAAATTGTGAACCCCAATCCTAGACCTGCACAAACATAGCAAATAAACACAATATTAGATTCATATGCAAGTTAGAACTAAGATTCCCCATGAAATTCATCTACAATGCCCAAAATCGGAAATAAATGAAGAACAACGAAAGTAAACAAATTAAATCCTATTTAAGCATGCAAACTCCCAATCCTATGGGGGAATTGGTGCCATTTATGTGTAGAAAATGGCCCTTTCCTGATTCCTTGATGTAGTTGTGATGATCTTTGATGATGAGTGTGCTTCCTTGATGAAATTTGCCAAGAACTTAGCTAAATGGATGTGAAAATAGATGCAAAATATGAAAAATGCTAAGAACTCAAATTCTAAATGCCTCTATTGATTGTGCTATTTGTTAATGGATCCAAAGTCAATAATGGAGGCCTCTAATTATAGATTTGAAGAATAGAAGAATAAGAAAAATAGATGAATGTGGGACAAAAGACCAACCAATGAGATAAGGCCACTTGCCAATATGTGATTGGGGGAGGAATGAACACATAAATGCTATTAGATTCAAATTTTAAATTTGAAAGTTGGCTTTTTGGAGGGAGGAAGAAATGGAGTTAATGTCACTTGGCTCAAGGCAAAGGACATGCAATAGGCATATAATTCCTTGTTAGATGTACTCATCCCCTTTTGGATGGATTTTCAAATTTGAGGAATATTCCCTTTTGATGCCGAGTTGAGGGAAAAAGGATTAATTAATAAATCAATTAAATTGATTTATTGGTGCAAGTTTCAAAATCTAGAGGATTTAGGTGATTAGGATTAAATTAATCAAGATTTAATTAATTTATTTAATTAAAAGGAGATGATGTTATATTAAATTAAATAAAGATTGATATTAAATTAAATAAAGATTGATCCAATTGAATAGAATGACCTTAGAGATTTAATTAAATAAAATGAATTATTTAATTACATAGAGACATAGGGTTAATTAAATCAAATTTATTAATTTAATTAACTTGAGAGAATGACTTAATAAAACAAATAGTGATGTATTCAATTAAGGGATGAAAGGTGATGACAAGCTAAGAAGATGATTTGAGGCAAAACGATATTAAGTGTGTCAGTATATTTTCCATGTCTACAACTTGGTCAAACTCGTTGTTGGTAATTAAATGTTGAAATGAAATAAAATGGAGTGAAATGATGAATGAACAATGTGTAATGTTACAACTCACCAAACCCTTGCTATGAATTTTTCAAACTTGTGTGAAATGGCTAGCTTGGATATAGATCTTGAATCCGATGAATGCTTGATAGATATGGACTTGAATTGCTTGCTTGAATAAAAACCCTACATCACAAATGTTGGCTCAAAAACACACATGATGCAACAATCTCCTTGATATAATTCTTGAATCTTGATGATGGTTCCAAATGCTTGATGAATTTCTCTTGAATGCTCTAATGAAGTGAATTATTCTATTATGAATCCTCTCACAAAAGACTTGGATTCTTAGATATGAAAAATGAGTGAATGAACCTTGTATTTATAACTATCCATGCTTAATATCTTGAAATTACACCACAACAATCTGACATATAAATTGATTAAATAAAGGAGGCTAAATACCGCTAGAATTTGAAATTAAATCTTGAAAAAATCTTAAAGGGAACTAAGATGCCCTAGGTGGCATCTTAGTCGCAAGGCTAAAAACATGGGGCATAAACTCCAAAAAGGGGTCCTTTTAAGGTGCCTTTGAAATCGGGGTTCCAAGACCTTTAGAGGATAAAGACACCCTAGGTGGTGTCTTAGTCTGAATCGAAAAATCAAGGACACTTAGAAAAATCATTAAATTATCATTTATCCTTTAATGTTTGTCAAGATTAGCCAAAAAATATATATTTTATTAGTCTTATGGATGCAAAATAGGACCAATTAAGACATAAATAGGGATAAATAAAGCAAGTTGAGCCCAAAAAAGTGTGAAAATGCAAGGGTACCTATACTACAATCATATCTCATAGAAGTATCGAGGTGGACACAAAGAAAATTGATGCTATAGTTAATTTATGCCACCTCATAACATCATATCTCAATTGCACACATTACAAGGAAGAATTGAAGCTATCCATCTCTTTGTAGCATATTTAGTCGATCAAAGGTTACCATTTACAGATCTCCTCAAAAAGGATGTGCACTTTGATTGGAATGAGGATTGTAAACAAGCTATCGAGAGTTTGAAGGAGTGCCTTGCAACTCCATCTATTCTACAACTTGCTATGCAAAATAAATCATTCATGCTTTACACAACCACATTAGCTCATTCTCTCGTAGAATTATTGACTCAACAAGATGAAAAAGGTAAATAGAATCTAGTTTATTACATTATTCGAACTTTGATTGATTATGAAAAATGATACATGACAATAGAAAAATAATGTTCGGTCCTTGTATTCACTACATGTAAACTTAGACACTACTTACTAAATGTGGAAATATATGTGATGAAAAACTCTGATCCTCTAAAATATCTTTTCAGAAAGTATATTTATCATGATGCTTGGGTAAATGGGTTATGTTTTTAAATTTAAGTTTGACCTTAAGTTTGTTTCACAAAAAGTAATTAAATGACAAGCCTTAACCAACCACTTAGCAGATCCTCCCTTACCCTTGGCATTACCTACTGAAGAAATGTTCCTTGATAAGAATGTGTGGACCATTTAAATAAATGACAAAGCATGGGAATTATACTTTGATGGATCTAAGTATAAAACAAGCTCTAGCACTATGGTTATAATAGTTCTGCCTATAGGAAAGCCTATTCCCTTAGCATATCACTTAAACTTCATATGCACCAACAACATGGTGGAGTATGAAGCATTAATTGTTAGGTTGCATGCAATTGTAGCTTTGGGAGTTCAAAATATCAAGATATTTGGTGATTCATAATTAATAATTAAGAAAATAAATGGGACATATCAAGCAAAGCATGAAAAATTATTGAAATACAAGGATCTTACAATGAATTTTTTAGATAAGTTTTAATCATTTACCATTGAAAACATGTAGATGAAATGGCATGTGTAGCTTCTCTTATATTGCCTCAATCTCCTTCAAAATATTTCACATTTATTGTTCATCCAATCATGAAACCATCAATCAAGTCCAAAATCAAAGATGTATTAGTAACAACTATGGAAAGCTATAGTGAATGGTATTCACTAATATTTAACTATTTAAAAGAGGGTACCATTCCTAAACTGAAAACTAAAAATAATCGAGATCATCTTTGCAATATTGCAACTATGTATTTAATTCTCACTAATGTATTATATAAAATATCCTTTAATGGCCCTTTACTTAGATGTATTACAGAATCTGAAATTCCCATAGCACTCGAAGAGGCTCATGTGGGTGCTTGTGGAGGTCATTTTGGAGGAATATCATTAGTTCAAAAACTCATCCACATGGGGTATTACTAGAGACATATGGAAAAAGATTGCTTTGAATATATTAAGAGATGTCACAAATGTCAGGAACATAGCAATTTGATTCACACTCCTGCTTCGGGCCCAAATTCCTATTTGGTCATTCCCAATATGGGGATTGGATCTAATTGGAAAAATATCACCACCTTCCTTTGTCAAAAATACCTTTGTAATCACCACAATAGATTATTTCACAAAATGGGTAGAATATATTCCTCTTCAATCAACCATTGCTGATGTAATATGTTGTTTCATATTGGAACACATCATTGCTCAGTTTGGACTTCCTTCTGCATTGATTTCAGACAATTGGACACCATTTAATAATAATGACATGAATAAATTCCTAGAAACATTTAACATCCAACATTTTTTTCAACACCTTATTACCTACAATCTAATGGTCAAGCAAAATCAACTAATAAAACTCTTGAACAAATCTTAAGGAAGAGAATAAACAAACACAACAAAGATTGGAACACACAATTGAAATGTGCATTATGGGCTTATCATACTAGTATCAGAAAATCCACTAGGACTACTCCCTATAACCTTGTTTATGGTATTGAGGTAATTATGCCCTTGGATTTAGAAATCCCTACATTATAGATTTCTCTTCGGGGACTTATTGATGACAACACTTATAAAGAACAATGGTTGCATCAACTTGATATGCTTGATGAACAACACGTTAATGCTCTTGAGCATCTCCAAAGTTATGCTAGAAAATTACAACGTATTTATTGTGATCATGTCATCCCTCGTGTATTAAACAAAGCTGACTTGGTATTATTCAAAAATCAATGTAATGTTAATGCCAACCCGACTAAAAAAGGAAAATTCAACCCTAATCTATTAAGACCTTACATAATTAATGAAAGCCATGGGTTCGACGCATACACATTAATAGAAATGGATGGAACATCTCTCAAAGACCCTATCAGTATTGAGTATTTGCATCGTATTATGTCTAATCCTCTTAAATAGTATGAGCTATGAATTAGTGGTAAAAACAAGTAGTAAAGTTCATCAATTGCTCATATATATATCAAAATTTAGTGTACATGTCATCAATATATACAATTCCAATGTGGTATGTGATTGCTAGATCCCTCAGGACTTGGTGCACACATCTATGTAGTGGTGGTCTATTGGGAGATGGTTGTATGCGATCATGATCATGATCTGCCAAGTGTATTAAGAGAAAACTATAAGCCCCGTACCTATCCGAGGGCCTCCTAACACTCCCCTACTATCTGATATCTCTTCGCCTATAGTCTACCTACCTCAGATTGTAGTCTCTCGAACTTTGTTGGGTTTCAAGATGACTGCACATCTTGGGAAGCATCAGCTTGGTGGACGTGCCTCCAGAGACTCTCATACACTATCTGTAGTCTAACATATGGCCTGAACAACTATGGATCCCACCACATGATTGATGGGGGCACATAGTCTGAATCAGTGGTCTGTTGGTCGACTAGTGGGGGAACTATCTCCATAGCTTGCTAATGATAGAGATCATGAAGATCTCTCATAGCTCCTACAAGATAGAAACCATAACCACAATTAGTACACATCATGATATATATGTATACATAAAATTAAAGCATAAATCAAGATAGTATATCAAATATCATCAACTAACTCTCTAGATGGCTATGTAAAGACAACCTCATCGTGTGTAGGGGGCATGGAGAATGTGCTAGCCTCTCCATGGTTGTGGGTGTTGGTTCCTACTATAGCTAGTGCTCATGATCTAGTAACACAAATGGCAAATGGCTCTCCCCCTCATGGCCCACTGAATCCTCATCTACTACCTCACTACCCTCACTCATCGAATAGTTCTCCTCCTCCTCCTCATCTCCCTCCTCTTTGCCATCATATTCAAGATCTGCAATCTCATTATACTCCTTGTCTATCACATCTATAAATATGTTTGCAGCCCTATAGCGAGTCTCCTCATCCATGTCCTCCACCTCATCTCCCTCATCTAGGAGTGACCCTCCATCACCTATTGGCTCATCCATTAGGAATATGGGATACTATCATGATACTATCCAACAATCCTCATAGCCATCTCTAGCATTGACATCATCGGTGTTGGAGATGAGATGTATATCATGATATAAGAACTCAGAGTCACTATAGATAACATCCTCGACAGTGAACTATCTATAATCACTAGGTCTCTTAGTACACCATATTGATCTCCTGAAAAAAGGTTGTGCCCTAGGTGCTATCTAAACCTGACAAAAATGTTACATGAGGCAATCATAGTAGAAAGGTCGTACTATGTAATCATGTCTACTAGTCAAGTACCTGTTCATCTATAATCTCCTCATCTTTCAAATCTCATCTGGCCATTGTAGCACAATATGATAAGGTCTCCAAAGGATCTCATCCTCCTCTTGTTGATTAAATCATACTCTCAAAAAATGTAAGTCATCATACTACCAGAACTGTCACAAAGGATAGTTGAAAGCTCAAGGATACCCTAAGGTTGTCGAACATGGGAACCTTATCGGTCCAGGTTACATGATATGCTCTGGGAACCACACCTATAGAAGCATACAATGTACCATGCTATCCACCTCCCAAAAGATAAATCTTCCAAGATAATAATACAGATATGTTAGGATGCTACATCACCAAGCATACAAGGTCCTTTGATCTACCATCCCTTTAATCTTGTGTACTAGTCCTCCCTCTAAGTGTGCTCTCCAAATCATCAAGGACAATTACTAGTGCTACTATAAACATCATAATCCACATAACTAGTGAGGCCCATGAGTATAAAAGGATAACTAGATCTATCTGTGGACTCACCCTCTCATCACGCATTCATCCTCCAAGGCAGTACTACATGTCATATTTCATCTCTTAGAATGAGCGCTCTACTAGGATACATACTCTCTCACCCTGAATCGAAACTCGAAGTATGTGGTGTACGTCCTCTAGTCTAATGGTCATGTCACCAGTAGGAAGATGAAATGTACATGTGTTTTCATCCCATGACTCTACTAACGCCATCAACATAGGATCATGGTACCTCATTGATGGCATGAAGTACATGCAGTATAATCCTATGGTCTATAGAATCTTTCTGTCCTTCGCTAAAAGAGTGGGGGCTAAGTCTTGAAGGAGGCTAATATGTCTACCACCTAGATGTTGTCACAAAGATGTGGGAATCTATAAGTAGTCTAAAATCTTAAATATTGACATCAATAATAAAAAAAGTGTACTAAATTTTTTCTAGTGTACTCTCCTTAAATTTCTAGACACTTTAGACCCCTTTTAGGACACTTCACGAAGAAACAAGACACTTTGAGAAAAAAAGGGACACTTTGTGAAAAAAGGGTATGCTTTGTGAATTTTTTTTCCATAAGTTCAAAGCTAGGGTAGAAAAATCAACTCACCTCATGAAAGTGCTCGTCGTAGGCCACTTGGTCTTGCAGGATGTCTAGTCTCGCAAGCTTGTGGTCTTTTTAGCTCGACATCTTCAACTACTCTTCAATCACTCTCGAGCTACAAAAAGGTAAATGATAAAATAGTTAAAATTTACTTCACTTTTCTCTTATATAAGTTAAAATTAGGGTTTTTACTATATAAGGGTTAAAAAGTGCCTTCCATTCAAATCAACATAATGAGTGCTAGAGAGCTTCATTTTTTATGCCGTTTGTTGTGTTGGAGTCATAATTCCACTCCTATCCTCATCAACTATCTATCATCATGAGGTATGGTACTTGTAAATACCCTATGATATGACCTAGCCTATTTGTTATGGTTAAAGTGCTACCTTGATTCTACCTCTGTAAAGCAAGCATAATCAGTGGGGCATACATCTACCCTCGAATGTGATTTCTAGAAAGAATTTAGATGAGAGGTTTTTTGGACATCTAACAAATTTGTGTTGTAGGATGTGGTTCCTAACATTGTTGTTGTATAGATAGCTATAGTGGGGGCTTCATTCTCCCATATTATGATTCAGCTTATATGTGTATGCTTTTATGAAATTTTTTTTATTGTTGGAATCCTTTAGCTTAAATATGCACATGGAGTCATATGGGTGCTAAAGTGCGGGCTAAATGTAGTGTAGAAAATTGTAAGCTCTAGAAAGCAGTGCAATTTCACACTTAATTTTGACCTATTTTGGCACCCTTGCATTAGTTTCTCTTTAAAAACATCATTATTAGGCCTACAATACCCGTTATTTTGGATCTCAAGGCTTATTTTACCTAAAAACCCAATAAAATCACTTAAAACATTTCATCCCGGAAACCCACCTCAAAAATCTAGGGTGGGACTCATTCACCACCTTGGGCAAATGAGTCCCATTAGGGATCATTTTAAAATTTGAGCAAGAAATTCACCATTTTAATTCAAATTTTTGGTGGATGTCGGCCTTAGAGATCTAAATAATGGTCAATTAGGTGTTAATGCCTATATAACCAAGTTTCTAAGTTATTTTTATCATCTAGCTAATCTATGCAAGCATTCTCAAGAGTAATTTTCAAGATCTACACATTCAACAGTCTTCATAAGAGGATTCAAGAGAAAGTAATCAACAAAGGTGAAGCTTTGGAGAAACATTAATGTGTTTTTTCAGGTCTTCAAGCTCACTTTCATTCAAAATCTAGCTTTGTCAAGGCTCGATCATGGTTGCCTATTGTGAATCATGATGGATTCTAGGTTGGGGAGATGCAACTAGCCATCAAACCAAGCCTAAAGACATTTTTTCCTAAGTGATTCCATCCTCCTTTATCATTCTACTTTCAACCTAAGGAAGGCACATGAATCATTAGGGATTATTTAGGGTGATTAGAGATCTCTGCAAATGAGTCATCCATCTTAATAATTCCATTAATGTATCATATTCTTACTTATTGTCTAAATAGGATTGCATTGTGTTTAAAATTTCTTAGTCTTAGATACATTTAAGACTATTGTTTATGTTTCTATTTGAATGCATATGCCATTTCTATCAAGGTTTAATTAAAAAACTAGGGGTTTGACCAAGGCAAACCCCCCATTAGTAAATCAAGTTTATGTTTTTTTTTGCAGGTATTTTCATACATTCAAATCTAGAATTCAAGTTGGAAGGAAAAAGTAGGTATTGGAGTGAAGATCAAAACATCAAATTCATGAAAAAATGGAATAGGACTGATCCAATGAGAGTGGTGAATGAGTCACACTGTAGGTGTTCTCTAGATCTATTTATAGATTCAGATACCCTTTTTTCCCAAAATAGGCTCTTGTGGAAAAATCTAGATCTAGGACTGATTCACCTAGGTTGTAAAATGAGTGCTAGTTGGTCAAAAAGTCAAAATTTCCAGTGTTTCAGAAGCTACAATTAGTCATTTCCAAATTTTTAAGTGCATGCTATTCATCTTATTTCTTTTCTATTTTGTTTTACTTGCATTTATAGTTCATTACATTGAATTAGAGTTTTTGTATTGGATCTTGCATTTCATTATCTTTTCAAAGTCTAAACATGGAGCTGAGCCCCTTATTAGCTTGCATTCAGCCCCTAGAATAGCCCTCTTGCAAGATCTCTTTCTCTTTTGCATTGAGATCTCAAGGGTTTTTGTCTTGAGTGAAAGTTAGTGAAAATTATGCTTCTAGGTCCTAAACCCTAAGGAGAAACCCAAAAATAATTTTACACCTTTCATCTTTTTCATCAAATTCATTGCATTTAGCTTAAATTACTTCATTTCAGTGCATTATCAAAAATTAAAATTGCATTTACAACATTTCATTTTTAGTTTATTACAGTGTGTAATTAGAAAATTACTATGTTTAGATATGAAATTTTGAAAATGGTTAATTGCCTAAGAAATGCATGGAAATGCTTATTCTCTTTGGTTGATGTTTCAGGTTGTGTTTTTGGCAATGACCCTAATGCACTTGAACCTCCTCATGTGCACACAAATCCTATTGCATGTCCTCCTCATGATGTTGGGATCATTGGAGAAGATGATGCCAACATGAATGAATTCATAAATAATTTCACTAACAACCTTGAGAGTAATGCATCCTTTTACCCTTTACTGAAACAACCAACATCCCCTACCATTCCATCTCTTGAGATTTTTGGTATTTTACATCTTGAAACTAAGTCACAAGTTGAGCTTAAGTTCCCTACAATAGGTGAGCCTAGTTCCTCTCATCAAGCTAACATCCAACCATCTTATATTAACAAAGTAATTAACACATCAATCAACCTTAAAGAAACATATGGTAAAGGATACATGTTCTTAAGTAAACAAGAATGGGACACAATAAGTGAACATAAAATACATCAACTCCTAGAGAAAATAAAAAATGAAGATACAAAAGGGTTAGGATATCAAGATCCCCCTCCTCGCATAAGTGTCCTTCCCAAAGAACAACCAATGCCTCGCAATGATGGTAGGATTGTCTTAGATCCTTCCCTTGACATACATGTCCTCCTCCCTAAAGAGAAACCAATGAATCCTAATGAAAATGATAAAGAATAAAAGGTCATCTCAAGTCCTCCTACTCTATATCCACCTAGAGAAATTGGTGAATCTAGCAAGCGCATAAGCCCTTACAAACTAAAAAAACTTCAATTCCCTTATCCACCAACTACAATTGAAATGAAAGTATGGATATTTCTACACCATGGACTTATAACATTACCACCCATGTGAGAAATGCTAAAACTATATCCTAAAGATGAAAATATTCCACATTGTCAATACCAAAAAACTGTTGAACATAGCACCGATGATTTTCATGCTTTACAACACATATTTAAACAACTTGATATCATAAAAATAGTCCCTTAAAGTATGCATTGCACTCCTTTCCATGTAATAGTTGTAGGATCTCAAACATTCTCACTATTACATGTTTTACACCTATTGCAAATCATTTTCTTTGATGCAAGGAGCTTATTCTCATTACCTACCTTAGCTCATTCTTACCTTTCACTAAGTGGGGGAAAGAATTGGATAGCCTTCCTCTAGTTTGGTACTTGGTCTTGTCCCTTTGTCTAGTTGACTGTCAATTTTTTATATAGACCAAGATTGGGATGTTGACAACCTATTCCAAGTTCACTTGCATATGCCTAACTAGTATTTTGCATTTTCATGTTTCCTTTATGTGATTGCATTTGCATAATGTGATCCATTGTGTTGTTTTGTTTGATGTATCTCTCTTTTTGTGCATTCCTCTATATCTATCTTCATTCTTCTATATATCGTAATCATTTTTTATTTGTCTTGTGTTTCCCTTTTGGGGATGACACAAGGCATTTCGACATTTTGTTCTCTTCCATGTTGACCCAAAAGCTTTTACTCTTATCTTTTTTTTCATTTATCTTGTTTCTTCCTTTTATAGAGGATGCAAGGTGTCAAGACATTTAGGTCTCTTCCATGTTGACCAAAAGGATTTTTCTTTTTTTTTACTCTTTGGGTCATTCTTCCAGTTCTATGAGTATTTGGGGAATGATGACAGTTTCGTACTCTATGAAAAAATTGTAGCAAAGACATACTGACTCTGAATACATAGATCCCTTATGTATCAGTGGGACAACCCTTCTTTCCTATTTCATGATGCAACTTATTTCTAAAACATATGACTTGGCATAGGGTTTTTCAA
The DNA here is from genome assembly GCA_007115665.2 of Sequoiadendron giganteum. Lineage (NCBI taxonomy): Eukaryota > Viridiplantae > Streptophyta > Pinopsida > Cupressales > Cupressaceae > Sequoiadendron > Sequoiadendron giganteum. The sequence continues at coordinate 303,811,389 of CM021102.1, forward strand.
GGAAAGCTCTCATCTCTTGGGACAAAATAGTGGCTAATTTTAAGTAATTACTCATAGTAATGGTGTAGCAACCACTTTAAATTAGGGGCATAAATCTATGACATCTTTTGGCATATTTCATGGCATGATATTATTTTTTCTTGTGATGCATCCTTTTCTTGGTGGTGTCAATGGGTTTGATGTCCTCCAAGAGTGTACAATCTCCCTTCGTGGCATGATGCGAATGAGGCATCCCATAAGTGGTGATCTAATATCCTTGATTGGTCCTCTCTCTAAGATGCTAGGCACAATGCTCCCTAAAAAGACCTTACATGAACAAAAAAAAATCCCATTTAGCAAAAACATACATTCAAAAGCATTTACAAAAATAATTACATTGTAGTGCCTTATTGAAGTTGTGAGGAGGATAACTTCAGTATGGTATGAGAGGATAATATGATTCTCTAATTTTCCACCTCTTTGGGATAACTCACCTAGTGGACAGATTGAGGTTCCGCTACCCTAGAGTGAGCATACCCATATTTTTGGACAACTTAGCTAGTGGAAAAAATGAGGTTCCACTACCCCAGAGTTAGAAACATTGGTGATGGACAAATAGCCCCTTTCCACATCATGTTGAAACGGTTGTGCTTGATCCCTTTTTTTTTCTTTATTCTTCTAGGCCTTTTATAGGGTATGCTTATGTATCATTGTTATTGCTACATACTTAAGTGTCTTGAATGTCTACTTTAGTGTGAGTGTGACATGGGGTCATCCTCTCACTAAAGTGGGGGAAAAATGTAATGACCAAAAAAGTATCCCCTTTTCCTCACTTGATTTGGAAATAATTGTCATTGAATTAACCTAATGTTGCCTAGGTCTAGTGTTTTAGTGTGTTTTAACACATTCACATTGATCTTGGGCCTTATTTAATAAAATTTAACTAAAATATACCTTATCTATGGTGTTTTAAAATATTGCAACACACTTTCATTCTTATCTAGGATCTCATTAATTAATTATGGTTAGTTAGACTTAATTATCCCCTTTAATTCAAATTTAATCCTTACTTATGACACCTTCCGAGTATCCATCCTGAAACCCAACATTCAAATTGTAAAGCATTTAATTTGGCAATTTTGACATCCTAGAAATTGGTGCTAAGACCCATTCACCCTTAATGACGAATGGGTCCCCCCTCTATAGGCACCCCTTTCTTTACACATTTGACATGTTTTTTTGATTTTATTTCACCCCTTAAAGGCAAGGTCTTCAAAATTTTTGCCAGGACCCATTCACCCTAGGTGGCAAATGGGTCCGCCCTTAATGAGGACCCCCTTTCTGAATTTAATTTTGATGGGATTTAATAATGTTGATTTCTAGATCTGGTGTCAGATTGAATTGTTTGAATTTCAGGGTTAATCTATAGATTTATTATAAATAATGGATTAATTCACATAGTTTCATTCTAAACTTCAAAGAATTGATGCAATATAGAAAAATTGAGTTCACAAGAGTCTTGAAGAGAAATTTCAAAGGAATCTCAAGGTAGATTAGTGAAGTTTATTGTAGCAATTCAAGATCATTTCATCATGTCTAAGGCATAGTACATTCATGCATATTGTTGAGCTAAGATAGTGGATGTAGCAATTAACATCTACTTGCAAGCATTGTTTCTCATCTCATTGAAGATCAAGATCTACATTCTTCATTTCCACTTCATGTTAGATTGCAAATTTACATTCAAAGATAGCTTCCAAGGTATCGACATTGCATCATTTCATGTTCATGCTTTAGTTTCATTATTTCATCATTTAGTTTAATTACCTACAAGGGGTTTGACTTAGGTAAACCCCAATTCACTAACAAGTTTTTCTCTTCTTGAGTGTGTGTTTGCAAATTTACAGGTTGAAGGTAAAGTGGAGAAGTTTAGAGAAAAGTTATAAAAGTTGTGAAGTTGCAAATTTTCCCTTCATAGTGCAAGAAGACATAATTGAAGCTATATAATTTATTATAAGTTTTCGACAACTAGCAATTGAGGATCTGAGAGTGTAGAAATTAAGGAAAATAACCGAAATCTTAGTTTCAGGAACCCTAACAGGAACCCATTCACCACTAAAGGCAAATGAGTCCTTGGTGACCTAAAAACATGCTACTTGCAATAAGGTACACATCATTTTATGTTGTAAAAACTCCCCTCATAATTGCTAGAACAGTTAGGGTTAGTTTCTAATTGTTATTTGCATTTTTTGGCTCTCATAATTGCATTTTTTGTGTGGAAAACCTTAGTGGCTCATCATTTTGGTCAATTCATTTTGATGAATCCTATTTTCCACCCAATCACTTACTAATGGTATTTTGTTGGTTGTTATGTTTGTTGCTATTTATTTTCTATCTTGTTTTAGTTTCTATTTTTTTGTTAGTATCACTCATACTGAGATATACTATGTTAGCCTTCTTAGCTATTTTCTAATGGGTCCAAACCGTATGATGTGCTTATTTGAATTAAAACTCATTATTTTCTAAAAACCCATTTGAGAACCCTTTGTTGGAGCAACCAAGATGGCCCGACCATCAAGTAGGTCATAGTAGCTCTCATATCTCAATAAAGTTAAGATAAAATACAATGTTTGTCACATCCAATATAATTAAAAACGGAAATTTCAACTCTAAAGGAATGATTATCCTAAACCCTCTCAAACATAATGAATTAATAAATTTGGGATAAATATATTTTTGGTATAAAATTATTTAAACAAAATAGACTAGTGAGTGCCACATGGAACATAAAACCTACTTTAACTTGGCATGTTTATAGTTTGGCTAATAAGTTTACATAGAGTTAATGGTGAAGAAATATGAATTAGATTGATGCCTAAATATATCATATTATATTTTAGTTAGTTAGTAAAAAATGTAACATCAATAATATCACTAAATCAAGGATCAAAGCTTATTTGGTAAACTTGTCTACAAATTTAGTAGTTAAGGTGATACTATTTTCTTAAAAATCCTAATTAAAAATATTTTTTATTTTTGTCAAAGTGTTGCATGCACAATTGTTGAAAGGATTTCTCATATGAATATTCAAACACAACATAATAACTATCTGATGAGATGAATGTCCATCTAGTAAATTATCATGGATAAGAAGATTTGTAGGTAAGCTACAATTTATTTCTCAAAGAATATGTAATTGTTTACTTTGTACGTGTTATTCAAGATATCTAATAATAATTTATAATCCTTTCTTACAATGATTTATATGAACTTACAATATATCCGATTGTTCTTCCTCAATAAATGATTTATATTAGATCACTAAATTTTTGATATAGATGCATAAGACAATTTAGCTAGATATGTTTAATTATATTGAAGAATTCCCATGTTTCATAATAGAAGGCTTGGAATGAGATGTTATTTTAGCAAAATCCCTCAAGATATGTGTACTTGGACTCATTAAAGAATAAAAGGAACATGTAAAGTTGGAGAAGTTCTACTAATTATATAATGTTTTTTATGAAGAATGTGAAGTTATATCCTGTCCTTCATATCATTTTCTCCTACCATCCTAATCTTAGTAAAAATTATATATGTGATTGTGAAATAAAATATTTAACAAAAAGAAATCAACATGGATATAAGTTTAAAATCTAGATTTCAACCATTAAGTAGATAAATGTTATTGGTCTCTAGGTTGTCTAGTTTGACCTAAGAAACTTGTCAAGAATGAACTTAGACTCTAATGTATAAAATATTCTTAATGTGAAATATTACATATGGATACAAATGAGAAAAATATCCAAACAATTTTGCATGGAAATATTATGGGTAATTAAAGTTTAGTTAATAATTCAAACATTCAACTAACTTATCTAAAAAACAATGTCACCACTTTCCTATCGATTTATGTGGCCTTAATCTATTGATTAATATCTATAATATACATTATAAAATGTATTCTTCTATTTGGTTGTCCTAAGATATAAACTTTGGTTGACATAAAAATTCCTTTACACAAGTTTATTTTGTAGAAAATTAGAAATCTAAGGACAAGTCCCTTGATATTGAGATGATGTATAGCCTAATTAAATAAGCTAAAATACTATAATGATATTAAGAGTTATAATGGAACTTAATAATATGTTAGGGATATCAAACAAGGCATAAAGATGATGCTTGTATGTTGGTTAACAAGGATGAAAATGTTAAAGAGTTCCATAAGGTTAGAGGTTGGCAAGTCATGGAATCATGATTAAATAAATTATAGAATTCCATCACCATGGCCGAAATAATGCACAACAAAGGAAAAATTGTATTTGAATATATGTTCAAAGAAATGAAAACTTATGTTCACCAACACATATTTTTGAAGAACCAACAATATGACACTCAATGGAAGTAACCTTTGAATTAAAAGGAACCAGTAGAAATGTAACAAGCATATCCGAACAAGATTTTAATTATTATTTTTTATGATCTTATAGAAAAATAAGTTGAAAGAAGGAATTGCATAAGATTACAAGACAATTTCTAATTTGCAAGGGGTTTTGAAATTTTTTGAACCAAATATCTCATTTTATTTTTTTAGTTGTTAGAATTTAGGATAAGTGAGTAAATATATATAACCTTGAATAGTGAATTCTCACTCTTGTTGAATTTTACATTTTTTTATGAAGAAATATATAATAAAGTTTATCATTAGAAAAAACATTTTAAGAATAGTGTGACATATGCTCAAATATCCTATGAGAAATATTATAGAGTGAAATAAAAGTATTTGAACAAAGACAAACACAAGTGAATGTGAACAACTTTATAAACATTATGCATATCAAAAATCTTAATATATGATGAATTGTTAATATATAATAGAAAAATAATTATTATTATACAAATTCCCAAAATATTAATGAATAATCATATAGATATTTCCCTTGTAGCTTCAATCAACTTATTATTTAACAAAATTTTTAAAAAAGATATCATGCATAACTTAAATAAATAATGCGTTAATGTGAATACACTAATTATGATGGAAGCATATCATACAAGTACACTAAACGAAACGCCCTAAAGTATTCTAATACACTGAGATCTAAAATCTATGAAAACACACCAAAGACAGCCATATCTCCATTGTATCTTTTTGCTGATTTTCATTTATTAAAATATAAGTACTTGCCAGTTATATCTTGTCCTAAATGAATTTGGCCTTAACGAAATCCACAAGTTCTTGGGTGACGCGGAAGGCTTTGCTCAAGACGGAATCGGGGAGAGGTGGTTTCGCTGCAAAGAGAGAATTGGCGACAATCTGAACTCCGGGAAGTTGGCTGCTCAATGCAGCTATGGCCACAGCGTTTTCTTTCCCCACATTCTGCTGAAAATGCACCAGCGCCTTTGGAAACACAAACACATCTCCCTTCTCCAACGTTTTGCTGAAAAACTTGTTGCCAGTATCAATAAATCCGACAAGAAGCGTACCTTCCAGTAAAACAAGAACTTCAGTGGCTCTTGGGTGTGTATGAGGAGGATTTATGCCACCCACTGCGTAGTCGACGCGGACCAGCGAGACTCCCAGTGTATTGAGCCCTGCTATCTGCTGAACGTTCGCAGCTGTTATGTTGGAACCTACTGCATTGTCTGTATTGCCAGGCTGCCCCAGTCCCCGAAAGAAGAAGTCCTCTGCTTTGACCGACTTTGGGTCTTTGCACGCGAAACCGTTTACCAAAACTGTTTAATCAAATTTTGTTAGCAAATCACATAAACAGAAGCAGATATATAATAAGAAACATGAAAACTATTATATTAGCTCACCGTTGCTTTGCTTCTCTGCAACACAAAAGTCTTGCAGGGGATTGGCATCCCCCGCCATGACACGTTGGCTGTAACAGCATATGAAAAGATAAAACCCCAACGTCAAGTAAACCATGCGATTAGCCATTTTATTCCAGATTATCAAAATCAGGACAAGAGAGGAAAGTGCGTGTGCATTGCGTATAACACTCCAATTGCATGGATTAAATAGCCAAAACATTAACTTCTTCTCACCTAATTCTTCATTTTGACTGTGTAGATTCATCTGCACCATTCGACACCAATCCAAAATGCACTACGCTTTCGTTTGCTTACGTCTTATAATGATACCAGAAATTCCTTTCACACCATAAAGTTAGTTCTACAGATGACCTCTCACCTAAGCACCCATGAGGAATCATTTAAACAATGCTGCTTTCATTGCTGTATACAAATATTTAATGGTTGATGATGCAGATATTAAAGTAACGTACACATCCGTTTTGGCCCTTTTGGTAAAATATGACGATTGAATGACACTGAGTCAGCGTCAGATCTCGAATGTACAACTGGCTGGTAACTAAATCATATGATGAATCAGCATAGCTGGCCGACATTTACTCTCTTTTCATATTGTCGATAGCTTCTGTCTGTGCAACAATTTTGAGCTGTTCACTTTATTTGAATGATTTGGATTCTTAAAATAAAATAATCACTCTTGCATGTATGTTTATTTCTATATGCGTCAATGTGACGATGGATTACGAAGGCTAATCCGAAAGTTGATGGAAAAAATTACACGCTTAATCAGAAACAATCATAATCATTATTATGCTGTATTTTAATTATAATTCGTATCATTAATTTTTATTTTTTTTCAAATTTACTATATAAATAGCTTTAAATTAAAATAAGATAAATGGGCTCTTAGGTAATAAAAATAGTTCTTCGATTCTTTATCAAATAAACAATATAAATGAAATAATATAATTCATAAATAATTTTAAAATAAAGTAAAATGATTTGGGGTTCATGTAAGAAGTTGGGTGGCATGAAATCTCTAGCGATCTAATTATTAATTGTCGATATGTGCATGCTAGTCTAGTGTGTCCTTCAATTAGATCTCATATTTTCCTTTTTGGTTATTATCTTGGAAAATGTGCAAATAAGTCAAATCCTTTGGGATCAAAAGGGAATTTTTCTACATTGAAGGGGCATATACTATTGTATCAATTTGTTTATATACTTTTTTCATCATGGATCCAACACATATTTCTTCACTCACTCCATACAACTACTATGGTTAGAAAAAACAAATGGAGGTACATCCGAAGAAATCGACGTTATATAGAGTGACTATGGGTACAAGTTTTGAACATACAAGTGCTTCTCAAAAAAGAAAGTGGTTTAATAGGTATGATGAGGGTTTTGGGACATTATGCATGTTTATGTCTTTTGATATTCTCTTTCATTTTGAATCTTGTGTCACACCCAAGCAAATATGTACTCAATTGGTGTCTCTATTTGGGAAGTAGGAAACTTTGAGAGGATTTTAATTAGAGAATGAGCTTATTGGCTTGAATCCTCGATATTTTGATAGCATCCAGGACTTCTTCACTAAACTCAAATCGATCATATGGTAGTTGACACAATGTGGTATATAAAAGGATGACACATAGTTGTTTCTCTCTATCCTTGCCAAGCTTGGTTATGATTATTCAGTTTTTGTTGTTACCTTTTATGCCATGAGAGATGCACTTGGTCCTAGATTCACTATGTCTTCACTTGATGATTTTTCAACATCACTCACTTAGGAGTAAGAAAATTTGGTACAAATGGATTCATTAAAGTCTTCCAAATCATAGATTCTTATTGCATCACCATGCACTAGAGATTTGAAGGCTTCAAATGATAAAGGAAAGAAATAGAAACAAAAACATACTTAGGAATCATTTGCACATGATACCTCATATTCTTCTTCCTCTTCTAAGGGGGACTCATCTAAGAAGGATCAACTAAAATATGCATATTGCACAAAGATAGGACATGATGATAATCAATATTTTGTAAAGTAGATTGATGAGGTAAAGCATCTTCTATAGAATAAAAATATTTATTTTCCAAGTCATCCTCTTCAACTTCAAAACCTTCACAGTCAAGGTCAACCACCATAATGTGTGGAGTGGACAAGATGAAAGATCATGCTCTCATTACATTTACCAATCTTTAGTCCAAAAGATAGCTTCTTGATTCATGTTCTCTTCATTTAAGCCTTACACATTACCACATATTTTTATGGGGAATAGCACTTATATGAGCTTTACTAGGAAAGGATCTATAGATGTTGAGGATGAAACATTTCATAATGTACTTTATGTCCCCTCATTATCATCCAATCTCCTTTCCATCTAAGAAATTGCACATAGTGGGATAGGTAAGATAATAGAGTTTGCACATGATTAAGTGCTTATCAGAGACCTACACAATAGAGAGATTTTTGAATTTGGAATTTAGATCATGCCTCTCTATTGTATGCCTCATGAGACCTCTTCTCTTGAACTATTTTATTCTACATGAGCTATTGGATATGATTCTTCCTAAGGGGAGGAACAATGTTTATCATTTTTGGATCATTTTCAACATTCTTCTTCAAGCATTCACTTTTGGTAAAGGAGCTACTTGCTTAATGAGGGATTCATGGATCTTGATTGTACCTATGTGATCAAAGCAACACTTTTAGGAACATATTGAGTCCTACATTCTTTTTTTCACATGTATGATTCTATTTCTTCTATCTATCCTTCAGAGAGGAATTTTTTCTCATGAGGTTTTCTCCTTTTCTTTATTTATGTGAGATTTTGGTTGTTTGTTCATGGATACCTCACCAAGCCTTGTAGTCAATACCTATCCTACATACATCAATGTATGCTTTATCAAATTTTGAGTTCCTCCCTAAGTTAATCATAAGTTGGGGTGTTGGATTAAATAGTTCATCGCTTGATAATTAATTAAATATTATTTAATTATTAGACACATTTTTACTTAATTAATTAAGCTAATTTTAGGAGTTGCATATTTATTATAAGATTGAGTTATATTTAGCACATGTTGTCATATCGGATTAGATGATGACACTTGTCTCAATATAATCAAACCCTAATCTAGGGTTCTCTTTTTTGATTTCTTAACCATTCACCTTTCATTGTAATCATTGATTTTATGTAATTGCATCATTATAATTTATCATGTTGTTGAGCACGCCATCTTTCTTAGATCTCTTTTGTTATAGGATAATTACTTGCAGGTGATTTTTGGGAGCTATCGGGTTCAATCATCAGCTCTTGTATTTTCATAATCTAGCCTTCAAATAAATAATTTATTATTATACTTAATGTTGAAAGAAAAATATGGTGTCAATATAGTGTGAAATTATCAGATTCGATAATTTATGACACCACAATTAGGCCCCACTTTAGTGAGATTATGATCTCATGTTCATAGTCACACTAAAGGAATATATTATTTTATCAAAACTTTGAAGAGACATGATGACACCAAGTTGAGGGGTGCATAATCTACCAACTCAAGATTTTATTAATCCATAACATTAAGGAAAACATGAAGTGGAATATCACATGCAAGAAAAGGAAAAATTCAATCATACATAAAGTATCCAATGAATAATCAATGAGGTACACATAAAATAATACACAAAGCATACATAAAGAAAAAAATGTATAAAAGGAATACGTAAAAAAATGGATTACACAGAGTAAACATGTGAAATACATGAATTAAACACACCAAATACACAAAAAAGGCACACAAAATACATGAGAAAAATATAATACACACATAAAAAAAACATAACACTCACATGGAACATAAAATAACAAGTGTTAATACATAAAATCTAAAGAGACCTTAATATGTAAGGTTTTCTCAATTACCAAGTATTAGAAACTAGGAAGATGATGGAGATGAGAGACAAGCACATGAACAATATGCAATTTTGTATTTAGTCAACCCAAAATTACAATGAGTATAAAACCTTCATATATAGGCAAGGAAAAGACAATCCACCTATTATGTGGATTAATAAGTAACTAATTAAGGGGCACAAATGAGTAGACAAAGTGTCCTATAGGTGTCAACCTTAGGATCACTAGGAATGTGCAAACCAACAAACCATTTGACCAAGTCATCAACCTTGATGCCAAGTGTTAAGTGATATTTGAGGTGATATGGAAAGTCTTCCAACCTCAAAAAGGTAAAACATGAGGTTTACCAAATAACTTGGTAACCTCTAGAGGTCTAAAAGGTTTCACATTCAATTAGACAAGGTGTTATCTAACCTCATCAACCTAAGTACACTTAAGTAAAGTTCATAGATAATTATTCACTCTAACACTCACTCTTAAGTGATACTTGGGGAGATCACAAAAGTAAAAATAGATAGAAATGGGTCACATCTATGAGGCATGTTAGGTACCCATGTAAAAGGATTCTCATAAAATAGAGTAAATAAGAAAATCCAATATGAACAAAACTCCTTTCCAAAAGAGAACTTGAAGGATTTAAGAGCTTCTGAAAAATATGTCGCATGACGATATGAACATCAAGATGAAGAACTCCTAAAGGATGTAGATTTTGTAAATTCTACCAATGATGGATTGGTGTATGCTAGAATTAATGAATCTCCAAGTGATGTAGATCAAGATTTGTGATACAAAACATTGCATGAGTGAATATATGGACACTATTCAACTAGTGTACACAAAGTTTATCAAACTTCATAAAGTTGATAATATAGATAATACTATGATAAGGAGTACTAGAATATCAAAACTATGATCCACTGAAATAATCCCCTATTCAAGAGATCAAGATCGAAGGAAGGCTCACGAGGCCTTCCAAAAAGAATATTTGTCTTCATTGAAAGGATTATTAAATTAACATAACAAATCATAGTCCCCCCTTAATACTAAGAGAATATAAGTAGACTGACTAAGATCAAGAGTGTGTAAGGAATGCAGAGACGTACAAGGTATGCTCCAAGGCATACTCACATGAGGTGAGAATCAAAAGAATGCATGTTGTGATGACATACCCCCCATTACACTTTATAATTTAGTGTATGTACAATAATATCTTGAATTCCCTCTCTAATGAAAACACATTTAATATTTATGGAATTTTTTTTTTGGGTAAACTACTAGTAGAGTGGGTAGCACAATTCTATTAAAATTCAGAAAGATACACGTTTTGAAAAACTTCTCTAGCCAACAAACCAAAAATACGAGCATATTCACCACCTAACTATACATTTCATAGAAATACTCAGCACCAGTAGCCGAGAAACCACACAATCTACCTATAGATCTACCAAAATCACTCATCCAAAGAAGAGAGCACATTTATAAAATTGAGGCCCAAATTGGTCGTTTGCTCCATCATTACATCTTGAAGGACTTCATTGTTTGCAACTACAAACTCTAGGAAGATAGAAAGATCTTTCCCAACCACCATTGTGATGAAAAAATAACTGCCTCATGCATCTTTGGGTGAGCACAAGTCAGTTTTACATCTAAAACACTACACAAAAACCCTTCGTTGGGTTAGTGTTTGCTTCTAGCCAACACCAAATTCATTGATTCCTTATGCACTTCCTCTAGAAGGCTCACACATTTCTTTGTAATTTCCTTACTCTTTTTCGAATACAACATATTTGTGAAAAAGTAGCTCAGAATTAACCCATCATGGAAATGGCCCCCCTTCAACCTATACGACCCAATCACTTCATTATCACAACCACCAATTTTGCATAAGGGTTCTTGAAGTTGTGAGCCATTTGATCTTCATACATCTCCAAGATGTCTTCCTTATACTCACCTCTACCCATCAAGATCCTATAACACCTACATAGAGCTAGAATTTTGACCACCATTTTGACTTCTTGAAATCCCACCTTCTCCCTTCGCTGATGCCAAGCCTCTCAACTAGCTGGTCATAAATAGGGTAAACTAATTGCAATGGCATGCGACCTCCAATTTGATTCCCTTTTCGAGGAAGGGTAGTACACAAAGCTTGCAGTTCATTATGGTTCTCCATTGCCAACTAGCTTCTGAATGCCACCATACCACTTGAAACAATCTAGCTTTGGTCCCTTTGGATGATTTCCTACCACAAAGCTACCAGTGACAAGACATTTGTATTCTATGTTACTGGCCTAGCTTATCACACACAAGAATCACTACCCAACCTCATTATATTAGCTAGGCTTTCCCACAAAATGATATCCACCAAACCTTTCATCTTTTCATTCTAGGAGACTACCTCATTGGCTAATGGATCAACTAGGAAGTTTGCTTCCCTATACACATGGCCTATTGTAAAATCATCAAGAAGCTCCAATAAGGGAGTTATTTTATCCATCCAATAAGAGAGTTTCCAAACTTCAAACTTAATGTAGACTGATAGCCTGGATCACCACCTAAGAATCTCCCTCAATTTCAAGTGCCAATAGGTTGTTTTCAACATAGAATTTTAATCCTCCAGACAATGACATTGCTTGCACATCAATGTTTGTTCCATCCCGAAGCTTTACCAATGCTTCTCACACTACCATACCTTCACAATTTCTTAGGTCACAAAATTCAAACCTGAGGGCCTCCGGTTTCCCTTTGTGGCCCCATCGAAATTCAACTTCAGCCTACCACTTGGTAGGGGCCTCCACCTCACCCCTTCCTACCTTTTATGTTGCTTCATCAAATGAGAAATTCTTGGCTTTACCAATGGACACTTATTATCCATTTACCTATCCGAAAAAAAACAAAACTAAATTTGCAACTTTTTGATACAACAATAAAGTACTCCACAATACCAATTTTGATCTTTCGAGACACCGACACCGCATCTGAGAGCTTCCCATCAAAATTTGTGTTATTGTGTTCTCACCATAACTACCACACCAACATTGCCGACACCTCCTACTAAAAATTGACATAAGCTGATCCCAAGCATAGTTGAGGCCAAGATCTAAACATCTCTTTGATTTCCTCTTGAAGAGGACCAAACCAACCAATTTTTTTACAAATGAATTACCAACAACTCTAAGAAAAGGCACACCTGAGAAATAAATGATTCATAGATTCCTCTGCCATATCAAAAAGTGAGAACTTGAATTGGCCAACCATGCCTACCCACATCAACATTTCTCCTATCAAAATGCACCCATGTACTGCCAACCAGGCAAAGGCTTTGGCCTTGGGGAGAACAAATTTCCACCAAAGAAGCGCTTTTGGCCAATCGTCTATGAGAAGGTTTATTTTTAGAACCTTGTATCTAATCCTAGTGAAAATCTCACCTAGCTTTTCCACACACCATTTTAGTGAATCTCTTTTCCCTATAAAAGAAACAAACCATTTCCCCAATTCTTCCAATAGCTGGGCCCTTACACCAGTTCCCTCCATTTCAAAATCTTTCCACTCAAACTCCCATCTGCTTCGTTCCCTTCTTAGATTAGCATACTTAGCCAAATGATCGCCATACACCAAACAAGTCACTTGAATGGACTCTTCTACATTTGGCAGAGAGTCTAGTGGGGCATAACCATTCCACAAGTCATGCCAGAAAGATGCCCTCAACCCATCTTCAATTGTTGAAGATAGGTGATCCTTTATTAGCTTATGATTGCTTAGCAAATAATTCCACATAGTTGAGCCTCATTGCAGGTTGGCTATTGGGAAAATCCATTTAAGCTCCATTGAGTCTCTAGGTATTTTTCTTTCATAATTTTAGTCCAAAGTGCTTTTGGGTTTTTGAAAATACACCATGTGATTTTTTCCCTAAACACCTCATTTTAAAGTTTCAAGTCCTTGACACCTGCACCGCCCGCCTCCTTTGGCTTCATTAAGGTATCCCAACCAATCAATGGGATCCAATACCTATTTTTTGATACATCCCACACAATTTTCCTTTGACAACCCACTAAGTGCTTAGCCACCTTCCTCGACATTTCGGGTATGTGCAGGATCATCATGGAAAAAGTAGGCCCTTAAGTGGCAATAAAATTCAGAAAATCAAAGTTAGGCAACTTGACGTAAAAATTTGAATAAGTTATCTATATTATTTCAAAGATATGTAAGAATAGAATCTATTGCAAATTGAATGTAGTTTCTAAACTACTAGGTTTATTTAAAAAACATAAAAATTATCTATTTGGTGAAAATTTTAAATTTCAATGTAGTAGTACTTAAATTTCAAGGAAAAAATAAGAAGTAGGTGTCTGTTTGACCACCCTAACCACAATAAAATGATAATTATTTTTTATAAGATTTTAGATATAAGTAGGGGGCTCATGTCCCAATGTGATGCATATTTGTTTGTAATTTTTTTCCAAGTAAATAATTAATTATGATTTTTTTATTACAAATTTAAAAAAATATAAAAACTCGTATGTCTAACCATGTCAACTTGGACAAAAATTCATGAATTTTTTTATATAATTTTTAATTCTATAGTATATGAAGCATAGAATATGACACATGTTTTGGATTAAAAAAATGTGATACCGTTTGAAAGCTATAAATGTTTTTCAATCAACCTATCAATCAAGACTTTAGTCATAACTCAAATAGAAAATGAATAATAATTATTTATTAAATTCAAAGTAAAGCATAATTTATATTGGTGGAAATTTTAGAATCTCCTTTAAAAACCCATTTTATTTCATCAATTTTGGGTAAAAAAAAAGTTGTCAGCCACATGGGGCATCATATCACTTAGATATCGCCACTTTTTGGCCCATCATGATCCTGCACATACCCTTTCCACACATGCCATCATAGACACCGAAATTGCAGCTGCCAATGCTTTAACCATTGTGAGGTACCTTGTATAAGTTAGCCACCAACCTTTTCAAGAGTCTACCTTGGCTTTACATTTGTTTATAGGCTCCTCCCATAGGCTTGACTTAACTTGTCCCTCAAACAAAGGAACTCCTAGATATTTTTAAGGCAAGCTTCCTTTGTTGAAGCCAAGTATATTTTGAATACTTCACTGCATTACCTTCCTCGTGTTCAAAAACACACACATGATTTTTATGCATTCATTTTTTGGCCTACCTCCACTTCAAAAACCAAAATTGCCTCCTTCATTACCCTTGCTGCTTCCTTTGACGCTTTCTTGAAGAAAAACGTATCATCTACGAAGAATTGATGAGTTACCACTGGAACATCTGGAGTAACCTCCACCCCATGCCACACACCACTTCTTAATTTGTTCGTTATAAGCCTATCAATAGTTCCATAGTTATTGTAGAGAGTAAAGGCAAGATTGGATCTCCCTGCCTAAGTCCTCTCACCCCACAAAAAATCCCAAAGGGGTTTCCATTGATTAGGATTGAATATCTTGGAGATGATATACAATAGAACACCCAATTAAACCATTTCTAACCAAACCCCAAACACTCCATTATCTTGATTAGAACACGCAACTACACCCAATCATAAGCCTTGCTTAGATCCAATTTACTAGTATACCTTCTTTATTCTATTTCTTTAAAGTATGCACTACTTCATGAGCCACGATAATACCATTAGTGATATTATGACCAAGGACTAAACCACTATGCTCCAGAGACACCACCTTTCATAAAATGATTTTCAAATGATTCTCTATTAGCTTTGTAATTATTTTAAAGATTGTATTACATAAAGAAATGGGCCTGAAGTTAGCAAATCTTTCACAAAATTCTTTCTTCAGGATTAACGCTATATTTGTGTTATTGAGATCCTTCAACAAGTTTGATTTCCTACGTGATTCCTCCACCACCCCCAACACCTCGGCTCTAAGGAAATCCCAACATACTTGATAGAATAAGGCTCCAATGCCATTTGGCCCCAAAGAATTCTCTACTCAAGCTTAAAAACTACTTTTTTAACTTCTTCGAAAGTCACCTTTGCTTCCAACATTTCACTATTGCCTAACGTGACCACCCTTTGGATTCTGTCCAACATACTCAAAAATTTGTTTTACACCAACCCCAATCCTCCTAGAAAATCTTCAAATAATTCTACACCAACACATTGGATATCCTCTTCATCTTGAATTAGGATACCATTACCATCTTTTATTTCGCTAATTTTCTTCCAACACTGCTTTATCTTGGATGTATGATGAAAAAAATTGGTGTTTAAATCTCCTTCCTCCAACCAAGTTTCATGCGACTTAGATCTCTAAGAAAATTCTTCTTGAGCTATCAATTCATTATACTCTTTGAGAAATTTATTTTCTTCCTGAAATTCGGTGTTTGTCATTCCATCTTTAATTACCTTTTCCCTTAGAGATTCCAATTTGCTTGAATCCAACCTTTCCTTTTCTGCAAAGATATTTTTGAAGACCTATCTATTTCATTGCTTTAATTTTTCTTTCATCCTCATAATTTTTTTGTGAAATACAAACATTTTCGTCCCCTTCCACTAGATTGGTTCACACCACCACATTTGCATTTGATCTATTAGACCTTTGTTTCTCACCCACATTTTTTGAAATTTGAAATTTCCCTTTCTTGGTTTATTTTTTGGGTTCAATTGGATCTCCATTGGAAAATGATCCAATATGAAGATTGGTCTCATCGAGGCCTTAGGAGGATTGTCAGCCTACAGCCAGACTTTAGAAATAAGAAACCTATCTAACCTTTCTGTAATGTTAGTGAATCCTAATCTTCTATTATTCCATGTAAAGACACCATTGGTTGTCTTTATATCAATAAGATTGGAAGAATAAAAAAAAATGTGAAATCCTTTGAAGCATGGGACACTTTCCTACACCCCCACTCTTTTCACTTAAATTAATAATTGCATTAAATTCCCCCCAACAAATGCACTATCTTGATCAATTTATTTTACTAATGCATCCCAAATATCTTTCTGCTCTCCAGTTTTTTATGGGCCCATAAATATTAAATAATTTGAAAACTTTCCTATAGGTTAAGATTGTTACCTTTGCATTCATCCAAGAATGGGTTTTTGCAGTTAATTCCACTTCCACTCCATTTGGGTTCCATAGAATGCCAAGACCTCCAATCAGAACCTCCACCTCCATGAAGGCACCTTTCCAATTTTTGCAAGCTTTCAAGAAGGAATCTGCTTGTTTTTCACCCAAATTAGTTTCTTGTAATAATACTACTATATTTTGAATTTCCAATTAGAGCTTGACCAACTGCCTCTTGTTAGGGGAATTTAAACCCCTAACGTTCCATGTGAGGATCCCTATTTTCGTCCAAATGAGGGGAAACTTCCCTTGGATCTCATCATACATGTCTGAATGGACGTTTGGTTGCTCTTCTGAGCCTCTTCCTCACACTTTTTTTTGAGTGATTTCCTACCAAATTTGGATGAGGAGGCCTTTGTCATCTAACAAATATGGTGCACTTCCAGGATGTCCATACTATTCTCCTCTCTACTATAGGCTGTGAAGGCACCCTCCAATATGTCATCCTCCAAGTCTTCCTTCTGCATTGGATATTCCACCATCAATGGAGTTACTCTCAGGCTTAATTCTCCTTCCTTCATCTATTCATCATCATCCATAAAAACCATTTGTAACAGTTCAAAAAGAGTCAATTCCTTGTTTCTTGCAGATATGTTTCCTTCTGTGCTTTCAACATTAGCCTCTGCTTCTTTCCTTTTTTAATTTTGTTGTTTTTTTTGTGCCATATTCTTCTCTCTTGTCTTAGAAACCACCTAAATCTTTCCTCATTATGGTTCCTCCTATATTTCAAACAGAAAAAAATGGTTTTTTCAATTTCCAATTATTGTTTCTAAATGAATCCACCATTTTTTAGAACAATCTCTTTCGGGATTTATTTTATTGTTAAGACCTTCAATCTTACATAAATCAAAGTTTCACCATTCATCATATGAACATCTAAAACCTGCCCAAGCGAGTTCCCAATTTGTTTTAAAAAATTTCCAAACCAGTATTGAAATGGAAAATTATAAAGTCTGATCCATAGAGGGCCATCAGGAGGATTAAAATCTAATGGGTTAAAATTACTTCTCCAATTTTGCACATACAACAAGCAATTATCGTTCCTCCAACCTCCCTTTTCTATAACTTTGTTTCTCATTGCTTCTTCCTTGAAGACTATGAAAAAGAAACTCTTTGACATAAAATTGATGATTGGGTCACCCATCTAGTTAGTCATTACCCAATCTATTATCTATTTCCTTATAAGTCTCTTAGCTAAGAACCAAGCTATAATAGTCTTTTTTTTCAAATTTCTCTACATCATTCACCACCGTACTAGTGACATCGATTTCCTGACATTGATATTCGTGTTAGAACTCTAATGATTTTTCTTTTCCAAAACCCTCAACATTCACCTGCACTTCCTTATTAGAGCACTCCACCATCCTTCTCCCCAATATTTATGGCACTTTATATGAGTGTGTTTACAATAATTTTTTCTATTACAATTTCTTCAAATTCTCTTTGTCATGAGGTTGATTGAAGAAGACATCGATTAGTTTATGTCTTGCAAACCTCAATAAACAACACAAAGCTAAAAATGAAAGAATGGCCATATTAGAAACTAGGAGGGAGATAAAGAGACAAGCACATGAATAATATGCAATATTTTATTTAAACAACCCCAAATTGCAATGAGTATAAATACTTGCATATATAGGCAAGGAAGAGATAATCCACCTATGACGTGGATTGACAACTGGCCCATTAAATGGCATAAATGAGTAGACAAGTGTCCTATAGGTTTCAAACTTAGGATCACTAGAAATGTGCAAACCAACAACCAATTTGACCAAGTAATCAACATTGATGCCAAGTGTTGAGTGATCTTTGAGGTGAGATGGAAAGTCTTCCAACCTCAAAAAGGTGGCACATGAGGTTTACGAAATAACTTAGTAACCTCTAGAGGTCTAACAGGTTGCACATTTGGTTAGACAAGATATTGTCTAACCTCATTAACCTAAGTACACTTAAGTAGAGTGAATAGATAAATTAATCACTCTAGCACCACGAATCATCCATTGAATGCACAATGTACTCATATAAATGCTGAAATTATAAATAAAATTTCTCACAAGGATACATAGATTTATTGGCTAGAAATATGTGTTATTCTAAGTGTCCTTGTAAAATTGATAAATGGTACATACCATAAGCCTAGAAATTTTTGTTATGCTATGTGGCCATGTTAAAAGTGCTCAATTTCACAAGCCCAAAAGCTCTATTATGCTACATCTATGGACTAATTTGTAAATCAAGCTTTCAGGGAGCACATAAATGTTTAACATTACATGGGACAAATAAATTCTTAACATCATAAGGGAAAAGAGAAGAATTATAAATAATACCACCACCAACGAGGTATGTAAATAGGTCAAGGCTCACAAGACACTAATGAAAATGGATAGGGTGATATACACCCCCTTAAAATGTTACAATACTTAGTATGCTAATATTTTAAGGAAATGAATGGGAATAGGGGATCCTCAAGAAGGATGTAAACCTTCAAAACTAGTTATCCTTTCCCTCCAAGTACATATACAATGATAAAAATGCTAGAGACTAGAATGGTTCTACCATAGATGAAATATGGCTGCATGTAAGATTGTACCACCATGAATGGTAATGAGCAAACACATGGATTTACAAATGAAAATGAGGAACAACATAAATAAAGGAGAGATTATCATTTAAAACTAATAGGTGTATCAACACATGGATGTGTGAGAGCACCACAATCAAGAAGTGTATTCAAGGCACAAAATATTGATTTTTATGAAATATTTGATATGTTGGAGGAGGTAGAGTAATCAAGTGGGATTTTAGAATCCTCAAAAAATATTCTCTTGCTTGGATAAAGGATAAGGATTAGGAGGCAATAATTTATCTTATGAAGAAAATATTTGTCAATTACTATAGGAGGTTATAAATATAGTAGATGATAGAGGATGTGATGTAGATACAGGATAAGATTAGAAACCAAAACCCCTTTTAGCAAGGTATGACATAGAATTCACATGAATTGTAACTCCTTGTTCCATGTTTTTATTATATCCAATTTTGAAAATAATTTTAAATCCAAGCCCATAATGCTTTTCCTTTAGAACACACTATAGTACTGAGAGGGAGGTGAATTAGAATATATTAAAACTTAACCATTCTCATTTGTATATTAAACATCAAATCACATAAACTGAAAGAAGAGAAGAAAATCAAACATGCACCACACAAGGACACCAAGATTTTACATGGAAAAATCAATGAGGGAAAAATCACGATGAGAGTTAACCCACAATATATGAAGCTCATTTTTTACAAAGATTAAAATGTTGTTTAAGGAGCACTACCTAAGGACTTGCAAATTAAGGCAACAACCTTAGGGAAAGATACAATGAGTTGGTGAGATTCACTATCTCAAATAATCATACATGAAAATTATAATGACAAATATGAATGTGAACTGCTATAAAGAAGCATCCAACACATGATTATGTTGTAGTATATTTTTTGTACAATTAATCATCCACATTGACTTCACACACTTTATCTTCAATATACTACACAATATTACTTCATTGATCACTAATTACTTCACAAATGATTTTTTTCTTCTATAAATACCCTCTACAATAACATAAAATCTTAATTATGTTAACTCCAAGATGACCTTTAGATGAAACATATGATACTTTATAGGTCAGCTACAAACATATACAATATGAAAATAAAAAGAGTTACAGACCAAAAATTGGCATAACAAGACCAAAAGACATCTCAACACACCCTCCAAATTAAAATTAATTAATTAGATCCAACCATAGATGAAAGAACCAAGCCTGTCAAGCCAAAAAACATCAATACTGCCAAAACTGCCAAGTGTTCAACTTTACACCATCAGAAAGAGACAAAAACATTTATGCATACCAAGATGTGAAAAATTAAGACTATGCACAATATATCTTCAACCTTCTCTTGAAGTGTTTGACCATGATATGTTGGCACAACTTAAGAAACCCACTAAATATATAGGAACAAAGCATTTTACATAGACTGTAGCAAACTATAATTTGAAAATTGATCTTACAGACCACCAAAACAATAGATATTGAAAGGTAGTATGCATTAACATTACTAATCATTTCTTCAAAACTTCAAGGCCATCACTTCACTTCTAGAGGAATGCATAACATCAAAACATGCCTTTATCACAATTTTTCTCTTCTAGAGCACATACCTGAACACTAGCACATATAGCTTTCACAAGAAAAGGTGTAATGAATAGAATTATTTAATATAATAGCTTCATATCTCAACCATCTTATATTCTAAATTTCAAGACAAAAACATTCCTTGTGGATGGATTTAGACCAAAATATAATGAAATTTCCTTATGGTGTACACTATAAATGCCTTACCAAACTTTTTACAACTTATATCAATGTGCAATACACCAAACATGACTAATATCAATATAGGCATACAAAAAACATACTGTAACAAGTGTACCCACCGCCACATCACACAAAGGAATTAGATAAATTATCATTCTAGGTCATATAGTGTTGTTTACTATATCAACTAATGTCACTACACTTCTACTATCTTCAGAGTATTACACAATCTTCATCATATACATTTGGCATAAATGACAACACATCTTGAGTTGACATCAATGAAAACACATATTTCAAACAATCTCCCCATTTTTCATTGATGCAAACACTCATTTATCTACAAGTATTTTCTCCCCCTTTGACGTCAAGGGAAAAGGACATAATATCTTCTACTTTTATCAACCAAAATACTGCATAAAATACCCCTTATTGTATGATTTCTATAAACAATACTCCCCTTGAGATGGATATTCCTAAAATCTGATTTTATATACAAAAATATGTTGAACAAAAAATCAAAAGGATACTACAATTCTCCACAAAAATATCTAGAGATAGAATTGTCTTGTCTACACCTTTACAACCCTTTTAGAAGGTAGAATATTCTTCTGAAACACCTTAATTTTCTCCAAAGTTTCAACTCAATTTTATTTTGTTGAGGTGAGATGATTTGACATTCAAATTCCATGAATAAGCCATCAACCTCATCCACAGTACTAGGATCCTTCATTTTATGATCGACCTCACCTGCTTTGGCCAAGAACCCATATAATGATCCAGACCACACACTATATACTTCTCTTAAAAATTTGAATTATTTCTTTAATTGGTCTCTCTACTCCATAAGAAATGTCAACTGCAAATGAATATTTTCTATATGTGCTCTAGTTGATCCATCGTTATCCTTTGATAAAGCATGCACTCTAGCCATTTGTGTGATTTGTGAATCAATGTAGTCAGTCTAGTCTTTGATGTTCATAGTAGAATTATTCCATTTCAAACAAAATCAATACAAAGGTTCACCTTTATGAATACATTCCTTAAACATTTCTTGATTTTTTTCAAATTATTATGTACATTAGTACACTGGTCAGATGCATTAGCCATTTTTTTCTCATTTATCTTCCTTAGGGACTCTTGTTCTAATTTGTTCTCCATGTGAGAAGAATGATATTTGAAATAATTCATTAAAATTTTAAACTTTTCCTTCAAAGGAAAGGAAACATAAATGTTTACCTTAAGTAAACCTTCTTGAATAATATTCACATCACCAATCAATCCACTCTTCTTCACATGTTCTTGTAGAATTTCCCTTCCTTGCAAAAGCATGTAGAATATCTCCAAGTTGTAAATTATGGAGAGGATAAATACTTGACAAGTCAACTTTCCCTTCATTAGTAGGAATAGGAAAAATATATGGTCTCACCATAGGTTGAAAATTAATCTATAGTCTTAGTACGTCCTTGGAAGAGTCTGAAGATGAACCTTGACCTATGTTCATAGAATCATCTTGCTTCTCAACTAACTTCTCCCTTATATTTTGAACATTCATAGGATCATCCTCTTCTTATGTTCATCATTCCATGAATTCTATAGAGGAGGAATATTATATTCTTTTCTATAATAAGTGTTCCCCATAGGAAAGACACCCCCTTTACTTTGATGTCCAACACCTTGTGCACCTATATTCTCTGGAGGAGCTGTCTACTCACACCATTTGACATTTTCACCTATCTCATCCCCTCCAATCACATTTCCTTCATAATTTGATAACTCTATGCCATGAGTAGACATAGTAGGCATATGGTGTAAATTTGAAGTATCCAAAGGATCTTAATCTCTAATTATTTAAAAAAATTCTTCATTTCTTCTAATATTTGTTGCTATCTTTTCTTCCATTTATTTCTCCATCCTCTTTATTTATTCTTTGTATGGTTCTAAATTTGTGTGCCTAATATTTAGTTAATTTGAATCGTTCTTCATGATATATAGATACACCAAATTTATCTAATGCTTGTTTCCTTGAATCTTAGCTTCTTCTAAAACTTCGTTTCTCTTGTTACTTAGTACATCTACCGCAGTTTCCCAAATTTGATTAATGAGCACAAGGAAATAGGGTTCAACCTTTTAGGAGATGGAACAAGGAGTTTAGGACCTATTTCACTAGATAGTTCACTAAAGGAAACCAAGTTACCTCAACTAAGTGACTCAATTGAGGGAGGGATGTATATGAATGAGGGTTTCCTTAGGTGTGATTAAAAATGTGGTTCACCACTAAACAAATGCTTAGAAAGAAGGAGATTAAAGAAATATGCAAATATAGATATATAACCTAGATAATGAACTCAAAATCAGAATAGTAAATTTAGAATGAATAGATAAGAACTTTGAAGAGGAAGATGAATAGGAAAGACCTAAAAATACTGAAATCTTCTTTATTTTATGTGCATTGGGACTCATACACCAAACTAGGCAATTTAGTCCCAGTTTAGGATTTCTAGGCAAAAATTGCAATCTTCAGGTGAAAGATCAGGATCCTCTAAAAAACTAGTAAAATGGCTATACAACGACTCATATGCCCAAGGTGGTAAGTGAGTCTCATTCACATAATTTTGAAACACACATCATAAGAGAGAGAGAAATGTTGTTTTTGTTAGTGGATGTGGGTCTTCCTTAGTTAGACCCCATTTGAGTTGAGATGAATTGAAATAACATGAGGGAATGTTGAATGAATAAATGAATGCAATAACTCACCAAATATAGATTGAAAAATTGTATGAATTAGCTTCAATGAATGTAGATCTTGATCAAAATACTTGATATGGCTTTGAATTATTGAACTTGGATCACAAATGCTACATCAACATGTTAGCTCACAAATACACATGATCCACATGAAGACCTTGAAATGATGCTTGAATCTTGAATTGATTCTCTTAAATACTTGATAATCAACTCTTGAATGGTCATGAATACTTGAAAATATCTCTTGAGGACTCTAGATCTAGGTGAATCTCTCTTGTTGGAAGATTCATAGGTTACTTGACTCAAAATTGATAGGTGAAACTAGGTGAAATAGCCTTGTATTTATACTTGTTTATGCCAAAAACTCCAAAATTACAACACTTCAAGTTGACAACATATCTAGGATAATAAAATCCCCCCAAGAATTTTATTTTAAATATCTATTGGTTTAAGCGGGACTCATACACCACTTTAGGCATATAATTCCCAATGTCTTAAACTCAAGACACAAAATCCAAGAAGTGTCTTGTTTAATTTGAAATTTGAAATTAGGTCCTAATACCCTTGGTGGGACTCATACACCCAAGTTGGTGTATGAGTCCCATATCACTAGATCTAGAACACATGACCCAAAAGCATGAATTATTACTGGTCATTTAAGAAATGTCAAGATTATCCTCAGAGAAATGCATTAAATTAGGCTTGTGGATGTAAAATAGGACCAGTTAAGGCATAAAGAAGCCAAATTTTAATGAAAAGGGACCCAAACTTAATTTTACTATGTAAAACATATTACGAAACCAAATTAAGGCATCACTTACCTCATTTTATCAATTATTCTCAGATTAAGTGAGGAAAAGGGATACTTTTCTCTACACTACACTTAGCCCCCACTTTAGTGAGAGGAGGAACTTGCTTCAAACTCACACTAAAGTAGACATTGAAGAGGGGTCCAAGTGTACCAATGTGGATGTAATAGAATGAGAAAAATCAAGGGGGTGGTCAATCCTTGAGGATCAAGATCCTATGGAAAACCAACATAGGAATAAGAGAACATTCATGTAAATGATGTATGAAGTAATAAAAAGATACAAGCATACAATATCAAAGGCGTAAAGAATAAAGAAAAAAAATAAAGGTGGATCAAGCCTTGACTATTTGTCCAGTGTGGTGTGGATCAGATCTAATTTGTTTTTCCAAAAAAAACACAAGCATAATGCGATTTCCACCATGCAAACCAAACACACACTCACATGGGCTAGTGAAAACTCAACCCATCCACTAGGTGAGCCCCCAAAGAAACATATGCACATAGCTACTATGCGCTCACATAGACAAGCAAGTGGCTATGGGAAATTCATGCCTAAGTTCAACTCCCAGATGCTAACCATACCAAAGTTATACCTCTTGATAACTTTGATAAGGTTCCACACAACATGAACAAAAAAATTCATTAGAAAACGAAATCTTTATATGCTAACACTCATGAATAAAAAAGATGGATCCATAGGCAAGAAAAGTGTGTTATGCAAGGTGGCCATATAATTGTTATTGTAAATGAAAAATAGTGTAAGGGTATGTTCAAATAGATTTTTCTTAGTTCATATAAGGTTTCGTATCAGGGAACATTGTGCCTAATGTCTCCAAGAGAGGAAAAATCAAATAAATAACACACTTTCAGAGGAAATCAAACCCAATGACACCACAAAGAAAAGGATTCATTGCAACAAGAAAAAAATCACATAGTGAAACATGAGTGTCGATGTATGCCCCCAATTTAAAGTGGTTGCTAATACGATGAGCAATCTTATTTAAAGTAGCCAATAAAGAAGACATGAGAGCTTATTTGAAAATCCCCATGCCTAGTCATATGTTTCCAAATAAAGCTACATCATGAAAAGGGGAGGAAAGGGTTTCCGCAAAAATGTAGTACTAAACATAACTCAGTACATCACATGTGAGCTAACTTAAGGCATGTCATCCAAATCCCAAGGTTTCTCTTATATATACATGGAATGTGATCAACTAGCCAAAAGAGACAACAACAAGATCCATATGAGGAAAAGGATACCTAACTCTCTTGCCCCCACTTAGTGTAGGAAAAGGGTGAGCCAAGATGAAAAAACTAAAAATCAATATATTAGTGGAACTAGGTGCTTCAACACAAGGAAGAGCACCACAATCCTTAAGATGTTGAATTTTATTACTTAAAGCCTTACATTCATTAGTAAAATGACCATGAACTCTATGATATGCATAAAATAAAATCTTGTAGTAAAATTTATTTCCTGTTCTTGGAGGAAGAGATACCAAATGATCTTGGAGTCTCAACAAGATATCCTCTTGATCAATAGTAGAGGATGTTCCTTTATTTTGAGATAAAGATATCTCTTGATTAGTACTAGTTGTAAAATCTAACAAACTCCAATCATTAGTGTTTTGCATGATGAAATTGATATTAAGTGAAGATTTCTTTTTTTATTTTGTTTCTTTTAAATGACAACAACCAAGACCACTAGTTTCTACTAGTTCAAGATGTACTAATGTTAAAGTTAGATTAAATGAATCTTTTGCAAGAGTGTTGATATTAAGTGAATGCTTGTTTCTTTCTTTTGAGGGACAATAACCAAGACCATTAGTCATTTATTGCATATTAGTCTCTATAGGGACATAAATACATTCTTCTCTAGAACCACATCCTTTTCACTATACCCAAGTGGTTTCATAATTTCATAACCTTGTTCATAAAGCTTTTTCATTTCATTTGGATTTAGTAATTGTTCAGAATCAACTTCATCAAATTTGTTGTGCAATTTGTTTCTTCTTCTAAAGTGGTTGAAGTGGATTATTTCAAAGGGTCTTTCAAAATTTGTGTTGACATTACCACTTTTGATTTTCCATTTTCAAACTCTTTTGATATGATCTTGTATTCTCCCATGAATTTAGGTGTGAAATATAATGATACCAATAACATTGTGAAGGCTTTAGGGCACTTATAATTTTTTTCTTACTACATGGGCTCTACTT
Organism: Sequoiadendron giganteum; assembly: GCA_007115665.2. NCBI lineage: Eukaryota > Viridiplantae > Streptophyta > Pinopsida > Cupressales > Cupressaceae > Sequoiadendron > Sequoiadendron giganteum. The sequence continues at coordinate 303,838,367 of CM021102.1, forward strand.
GTGTAGTTGGTGTTAATATTTTCAAAGGATTTTCCTTGCTTTTTCAAGTTGTAAAACACTATAAGGATCAAGGTTTGCTTTGATTGTATGTACTTTGTTGTCGTATATATATTTCATTTTACAATGAAGAGTCAAAGGCACCACATTAATCTCATGAATCCATGGTCTTCCTAAAAGGAGGATGTATGAAATATCATGAGGCATAACATGGATGGGGGTTTTTAATATAACTTTTTCAACTTTAATAGGTAGTGTAATCACACCAAGTGGTTGTTTTCCCATGTTATTGAACCTGCTAATAGATAAAGAGGTAGATTGAATTCTTTATTTATCTATACCAAGTTTGTCCAAAAGGGTTACACTACACATATTAAGGGTTGAACCATTTTCAACAAGGGTTGGATTTATCCCTATTCTATTATATTAAGTTATTAACATGAAAGATTCAATTTTTTTTTGCACTTCTAATAGAGGTAACTCATCTTGATAGACATTAATGTCTAAGTTGACTAAAGTTATGGCTTAAATTTAGGCTACCACATTATTTGATTGGACATTAGGAGGGGCATGAACTTGTTGTAAGGGACTTTGAATCATGTTATAATAATGAGGGGAGACTTGAATAAGGTACCATAATGATATCTTAAGTTTCTCAAAAAAATTATACTCCTTTCCACTTTGTAAAGGAAAACAAGGAGGACTAGGAAAAATAGGGTTAGGAAATTTGAGGGATATTGAAGATGTTTTTCTTAATTGTAGATTTCTTCTAGTGTTAGACGTATGAGTAATGGTATTGTAACTCGGTTGTTGTGAAACATTATCATTATAAAGTTTCCTTTTATGTGGTTCTAAGATAAGAACGGGTTTATTTTCAACTTGTGGTTGTTGTGACGATGGATAAATGATAAGTTTAGCCTCAGGAGGTGCAATAATTAAAGGATCTATAGGAAGTATAGGAGTTCTAATGTTCATAACTTAGAAATAATTATCCTTATTTTCATGTTTTCTTTGTGAAAGGGAGTCTAATGTCATTTCATCATCTTCATCTAACTAAACCAAATCACTATTGTTTGAAAGACATGTGTCAATGTTCTCATTTTCTTTCACAATTATATCCTCCCTAGTAGGAGAGTTTTTAAGATAACTAAAAAATAGATGTTTGTGCCATTCAATGGTTGGTTCTTCTAAAATAACTTGATCACAAGTAGGGGGCTCATCAATGGTTGTTTTTTATTATTTATCAATGATGGCATTCTCTTATTCAATAATGTTTTCCCTAGGGAAGAGAGACAAATAGGATTCTCATTCCTCTCATCAATTAGATATGCTATCACCACTTTATGTTCTTTACTAATAGGAGAATTCCAAATTTTATTGTCCATGACTTCATCCTTTTTCTCTAAGGTCTCATTCTCTTGTGCCATAATATCTACCCTAGTGGGGGAGTTTTTAGGAGAGGAGCAAAAAATAGGTTCATCACATTCCATGGTTAGATTTTGTAAATCAACCTCATCACCAATAGGGGAGGCATTAAGAGAGGAACAACTATCATTGTCATGGTTACCAATGATTGGAATATTTTCATTCAATATATCTTTCCAAATGGTAAGAGCATTAGGAAAGGGAGGAACAAGATTCTCACGGCTCTTCAAATAAGTATATCATCTAACACTAAACTATATTCTTCACATCTAGGAGAGATATTAGGAGAAGGAAGCATTTCATTGTCATGGTTATCTAAAATTACATCCCCATGTCCTATAATGTCTTCCAAGTAGTAGAGGTAATATTTTCATAGCTCTCAATCATTGGATCTCTTGACATCAACATATCCTCCTCACAAATGTGATTTTCATGATCATTCATGATTGTATTCTCTTTCACTAAAGCATTCTCACAAGTAGGGGGTTGTTGGGAGATGAATAGAGACTAGGTAAATTAGTGTCAATGATCTCATCTTATTATAGAACAATAACTTACCAAGCGAGAGGAGGAGAGGGAAAAACAAGGATTTCATGATTCTTAATTATTGTACCTTGTTTCACCAAGATACCTTCATCACTAATAGGAGAGCTATCGTAAGAAGAACAACTATGATTATCATGATTGTCTATGCTTAAATCCTCTTTCACTAGAATCTTCTCACAAATAAGAGAGATATTAGGGGATAAGGAGATGATGGGAAATGTGGTATCGTGGAATATATCCACAAGCTTAATTTATTTCACTAAGATATTTTCATGACTAACATACTTGCAAATTCCTTGTTTCTTTGCAAACCTGAAAAAGAAAGATACTAACATTTGTAGAAAGTAATCTATAAAAACTTAGTGCACAAATCCAAAATCGAAAGAGTTTTAGAATGTAATGCAATGACCAAGAATGAAATGCAATAACTAAATTCTAAACAAGGAAATTTATTGAATACACTATACAATGATTTGAAAATGAAATATTGTAAATGCAATTTTGAAATTAAGAAATGCACAAAATTAACCAAATTAAGCTAGATCTAATCAAATGAATGAAATAGAAACTTATAAAACTAGAATAGATATCTGATGAAAACAAATAGAAGAACAAAATAGAGGTTTTCAATGTTGGAAAATGCAGTTTTAGGTATGATTTGGGACTAAATCACTCAGATGGGTGAACGAGTCCTAGTTAGAGTTTTTGGAAGGTCAAAATAGTGAAAAAAATATAACAAAGACTTCTTAGAAATCTGAGAAAAACACTTGTATAGGGACTGAATCGCTCAAATGGGTGAATGAGTCCAAATTAGGGTTTTGAAGCTGACTTTTATTGATTTCTATATGTTTTCTAATGATTTTAAGATTTAGGTCTACTACAGTAAGTATCAATTTTAATTTTCTATAAATGCAATGTAAAATTCAAGTTGAAAATGTGTTGAAATGATGACCTAAAAGACCTAGTTTGATATGCAATTTTATTTCAATAATGAAATGCAAGGTAATATTATGTATATGATTTGCAATTTAATTGATTTTTTTATATTTTTCAGATTTAATGAATACAAACAATGCAATCTTAAAACCCTAGATGAGATGAAAATTTGAATGCAAACTATTCACCCTAAATCAGATCTAATTCAATGCAAATGAATGGAAGATATAAATCTAGGATGTAAGGGAATCCTCAAATCGAAAAACTATAATGTTCAAAATGTCGGGTTCACCAGAATGAACACAAGGGAATAGGGTTCTACCTTTTAGGAGATGGGACAAGGGGTTTACAACCTATTTCACTCTAGTTCATTAAAGGAAACAAAGGTCCCTCAACCAAGTGAGTCAATTGAGGGAAGGATGTATATGAATGAGGGTTTACTTAGGTGTGATTAAAAATGGGATTCACCACTCAACAAATTCTTAGAAAGAAGGAAATGAAAGCAATATGCAAATCTAGTCATATAACCTAGAAAATGAGCTCAAAATTAGAATATTATATTGAGGATGGATAGAGAAGCACGTGGAAGATGAAGATCAATAAGTAAGACCTTAAAATACTAAAATGAGCTGCTTTTGATGTTCATTAAGACTCATACACTGGATTAGGTGATCTAGTCCCAGTTTAGGATTTCTACACAAAAATTATAATCTTTAGGTGATAAATCAAGATCCTCTAAAAACTGGTAAAATGGATACACAGGGACTCATATGCCCAAGGTGTCAATTTAGTCCCATTCACATAAATCTACAAAACACACATCACAAGAGAGGGAGAAATGTCATTTTTGTTAGTTGATGGGGGTTTGCCTCATTCAGACATTGTTTGAGTAATTAAAATTTGAAATAAATTGAAATAGCATGACGGCATGATGATTGAACAAATGAATTTAACAATTCACCAAACCTTGTTGGATCCTTGGAGTATAGATCAACAAATTGTATGAATCAACTTCAATGGATCTAGATCTTTATCATAATACTTGATATAGCTTTAAATGATTGAACTTGGATCACAAATGCTACATCAACATGTTAGCTTGCAAACACACGTGATGAGTGAAGACCTTGACATCATGCTTGAATATTGAATTGATGCTCTTGAATGCTTAGTAATCAGCTCTTGAATTCTCTTGTAAACTATTGAATGGTCTTGAGAACTTGAAAAAATCTTTTGAAGGATCTAGATCTAGGTGACTCTCTCTTTCTTGAAGATTCATAGGTCACTAGACTCAAAATTTCTAGGTGAAACTAGGTGAAATAGAATTGTATTTATACATGTTTATGCCAAAATTTTCAAAATTACAAAACTACAAGTTGACATCAGATCTAGGATAATAAAATCCCACCAAGAATTTTATTTGAAATATGTTTTCGTTTAAGCATGACTCATACACCACCTCAAGCATATGAGTCTTAGTGTCTTAAACACATGACATAAAATCCAAGATTTATTTATTTTAATGTGAAAATTGAAATCAGGTCCCAAGACCTAGGTGGGACTCATACACCCAAGGTGGAGTATGAGTCTCAAATCACTAGATCTGGAATATATGACCCAAAAACTTGAATTATGATTGGTCAATTAATACATTTTGAGATTATCCTTAGAGAAATGCATTAAATTAGGCTTATGGATGTAAAATAGGACCAATTTAGGCATAAAGAAGCCAAATTTAAATGAAAAATGGCCCAAATCTTAATGTGAATATGTAAAACATATTACAACACCAAATTAAGGCATTAATTATCTCATTTTCTCAATTATTCCCAAATTAAGTGAGGAAAAGGGATACTTTTTTCTACACTACAATCAATAACTTCAATTAGTTTCATATTAAAAAATTTCATATACATAACTATTTTCTTTTTAATTGTAGTCTTGTCAATAGAGAGAATTCCATCATAAAGAGAAGAAAACTCTTTCAGTGCATCATGTTGTATAATTACATTTATAGTGGCCTTAAACTATAGAGACACATATTCATGTGCTTTTGGAGGAGTCTTCTTTGTTTTTTTTTTTTTTCTATGGATGTTTCTTCTTTTTCTTCCTCTTGTCTTGTTCTCTTTTCTCTTCTCCTTAATATGTAATACTTCATTTCTTCTTCTTCATCCTATACATCATCATCCAAGTTCAAAAGATTAATCGTTCCCCCTATTTCTTTCTGCTTAATTCTTGGTTTGTACCTTTTTGTAGTTTTAGTTTATGCTAGTACCTTAAAAGCATCTCTTATTTTGCTAGGATGTGATTGAGTAGGTTAAAAATCTATAATAGAGATAGTGGTAGATCTACTTTTTCTTCTAGGGGCTGGTGTAGTAGTAATGGATTGAGATGCATTGTTAAGACCTTTAGGAGAGCTAGAAACCTTGTTTAACTCAAACATCATCTTCCTTGCATTCTTTCACGCCTATTCTTCTACTTTATTATTTATTTTCTTGTTGGTTATCTCATCATACGTACCAAGAATCTCAATAGAAGGATCCTTAGTTTTACTAATAAAAATATCAACATATGTAGTCTAGCTAGATTTGAAGTCCTCATAAGGAAAATTTTTTATCCATGAAGTTCCTGGTTCAATATCCTCCATATAAAAATTATATTTATCCACCATAAAATTGATTTCATTCTCATAACTCTCCACAAATCATGAGGGTATTCTATCACTCTTCTATATTTTATTTTGAAATGTTTTGAAGAAACCCCAAAAGATTATGTCACAATTTTTTGTATCCATAAAGATACACATATAATCCTTGATCTAATATTCCATAGGAATAAGCCTTCCTTGGACCACATTCTTCAACCTATACATTCATTTCATTAAATAAAATAGAAGATAAATAATCAAGGTCCCATACCATAAATTATATGGTGAGACCTTGGTTCTATGTAGATTCTCCAACAATTTCTATCACAAGAGCTCATAGTGATCATAATCCTTTCCTTCTTTTACCATCTAGTGAGAAGTGTAGATGGTAGTAGCGATAGTAGATCATTTTTTTGTATGCAATATTCATTGTGGTATACTAAACCCCTAATATATTGATGTCATCCATATTTAGGGTTATTTAATTAAATTTAGCTTTGTAATCCTCATAAATTCTTCATTCTTCACTACCTTCAGTGTTGGTATTTGTTCGGTGGAGCATAATCTAATAAAAACCTTGATAACTTACTTTTTGAATAGGTGGGGTTGATCAAGCCAAAATATATCTTCATTAATCCAACTCAAAGTGATTCTGACCGATTAATCTTGAAAGAAAATGTTAAGGAAACACTTCCACACATTTAATCTTTTAGCTTCAACATTTGTATACTCTTGTTTTCTCTAAAAATCATCACCCAAGAGATTATTGTATTTGAACTCTTCCAACTTCAAATGATTGTAATCATTTAGTTGGGAGTGAATATAGATGAAATAAAATTTAGAATGAAACACATTGATCAAAACATGAGAAAATGCTCCCTCTTTTTCAGTCATAGTAGATATATAGAGATATTTCTTGAAATTTGGTCTAGGCTAATCAATAAAATCAAAGACAATAGGTCTATCCATGATAACACTTTCTAAATACAAACAAACTATAGAAATACTTGTGAATGTTGTCATTAGGTTTTCTACTTTTCTCACTAAAAACCATATTTTCTTCAATACTTTCATATAGTTTCTATCATTCAAATAAAATCAATTTTGATCAGTTAGGAACTAGATATGCTTCACACCAACCCTATTCACTCAATATTAAATACAATTCTTAGTACTTGACACTAGTATCTTTTTATTGTTTGAGATATTACAAAGATCCATAACCTTTCAACACATTTTATAAAAGAGTGTATTTTCTTTGAAACCTTCAGATAACATATTCATGTCACCAATAAGCATTATATTAAATACTTCAACATCTAATAATATACAAAAGTTTGAAAGACTTGCAATTACAACTCTTCATGAGCCAATACTTTCTTTTTACTTATCAGAGGATCCATCTACACCAAACTAAGGTATAAATTCATTCTTTGTTTCACTTTCTTCCTTCTCTTGCCATACTTTTTCATTTTCTTCATTTGCTAATTAGTGTCAATCTTCTTTTATGGAGTAGAAGGTTTTACATTCTTTCCTTCACAAAACCTTGAAATGTGTCCTAGTTTATTGCAATTTTAGTAGGTGATACCATTTATTGGATAATAATTACATTGTCTCACATTAAAATTACAATTAGTAGCCTAATGACCAATTTTGTTGCATGTGTAGCAGTAACCATAGAAATATTGAGAAGTCATAGCAATAGTCCTTATCACTTTACTTCCACATTCATTAGCCTTATTTCCTATTTTATTGTAATCATAGAATTGGCCATGAAATGATTTGGAATTCATTGCATTGTACCTTGGAGGTGTAAATGGATTCTAACTCATATTGCTTCTACATTCAACATCCTTATGACCAAACTTATTACAAGTATAGAAATTAGCATTGAACCTAGTAGGAGTAGTTTTTTTAGGAGAAGGTTTCTTGAAGTTCTTGTTCTTGTTCTAGATGGGAATGAATCCACCTTATTTCTTCTATCTTGATTTATCTTTGCATCTTCAGAGGATGTATCCTTAGGATTTTCAGTGTCGGCTTTCTCCTCTCTTGTTTCAAAGCTCCTTTCTTTTAAATTATCATACAATTTTGTAGATGCTCTAGATATAGTAATTTTTCCCTTTCTAAACTTAAGATTAGACTTCTCTTTTGGTGTCTTTTAAGATTTAATCAACTCATCAATAGTTTTAGAATCTCATCTTGGTTCTATACCTTTGTCAATTTTCTTTTTCTTTTTCTTTTTCAAATATTTTTCTCAAAATGACAATCTCTTCCTCAATCTTTGAACATTCAATAGTTTTATCATTTAGCTTGGTATTCAAATAGTCTTCAATATTCTTTCCTTCTTCAACCTTAACCTTCAAATCTTATATTATAACCTCTACCTCATTTTATTTGATTACACATCAATTTCCTCCTTCAATTTGAGCTTTCAATTTTCCAAATTTTTCTCTTGATTCTTTAGCTTATACCTTCAATTTGATAACTTTCTCCTTTTATTTTCAAGAATACATTGATATTTGGTAGTTTTCATTGTTTTTTCATCCATATCTTCAAGAGTAGATTGGAGTTCTCCTTCCAAATTGACTTCACAATAATCTAGATTAATCTCCCAACATTTAGGTTCCATTGCTCCTAGATTTGGTTCTAGAATGAACATATCATTAATATTTTATACAAACCCCATGTGTTCAAGCTTAAGATCTACCTCAGCTATTAAGCTTCTCAAAGGTACTTTGATTTGATTCTAATTGTTGAAAACACTATAGTGCTGAGAGGGGGTGGTGAATCCACATATATTAAAACATAACCATTCCCAGTTGTAGGATAAACATCACATCAGATAAACCAAAAAAAGACTATAATAAAAAACAAGCAACAAAAAAAAACACAAGGATTTTTATGTGGAAAAACCAATGAGGGGAAACCACAGAGAGGATTAAGTCACAATATATGAAACTCACTGCTTACAATTATTACAATGTTGTTTAAGAATCACTACCTAAGGACTTGCAAACTAAGACATACAACCTTAGGGAAAAATATAGGGACCTAATGAGACTCACTATCTTAGAGTAGGATACATGAAAATTATAATGATAAATATGAAATTGAACTATTGTAATCCATTTTCACACAGTTAATCCTTCAAACTATCTTAAAAAAACTTCATCTTCAACATACTAGACAATCTCACTTCACTAATCACTAATTCATTCAAAAAATATTTTTTCTTCTATAAATAACTTCCACAACAACTCAAAACCCTAATTGTGTTAGCTCAAAGATGACCTTTAGATGAAATGTATGATATGTTGGTAGATGGTCAACACTCCCCGTAGGATTCTTGACATGGACTAACCACCTCTCATGCATCTATTAACTTTGGCAATTGTAGCAGGCATTAACAGGTCGATCTTTTGGTGCAATGACAATTGTGGGGCCAACAATTGGTATGAAATCCAAAGGTGTTGGGTTCAAATCTCCTAAGGTAATGTTGAGGGGGAATTTGTTGGTAGATGGTCAGTGCTCCCCTCAGGATTCATGAAATGGACTAACCACCTCTCATGGATCTATTAACTCTAGAAATTTTATCAGGCATTAAGAGGTCAATCTTTTGGTACAATGACATCTATGGGGCCAACATGATACTCCATAGGTAAGCTCCAAACATATAAATTATGAAAAGAAAAGAGTTACAAATGAATAAATTACATAACATGACCAAAACACATCTTAACACATCCTCCAAGGAAGAATTAATTAATTAGATCCATCTGCAGATTAAGGAACCAAGCTTTTCAAACCAAACAACATCAATACCATGAAAACTACAAATTGTTCAACTTTACACCATTAGGAAAAGACTAAAAACTTTATGAAAAACAAGATGGAAACAATGAAGATAATGCATAATATATTTTCACCTTTCTCCTAAAGTTTTTGACTATCATGTGCTAGCACAATTGGAGAAACCCACTGAATATATAGAAACAAAGTATTCTAGAAAAATCGTAGCAAATTGTCATTTGAAAATTGATCTTGTAGACTACCAAAACACTAGATACTATAAATTAGTGTGGATTTAAAATTACTAATAATTTCTTCAAAATTCCAAGGCCATCACTTCACTTCTGAAGGAATGTAGAGCATTTGAACATACCTTTATCACTAATTTTCTTTCTGAGAGCATAAACAAGAAAACTGTCACTTATAACTTTCATAGTGTAAGGTGTAATGACTTGAACTCTTTAATATACCACCTTCACATCTTGAACATCTTATCTTTGAAATCATAAGATAACAAATTTATTTTCGAATGGATGCAAAAAATAACATGAAACTACCTTATGATGTAAACTATGAATGTCTTAGCAAACATTTTGCAACTTATTCAATGTTCTGTACACCAAATAGGAATGATATAAATTTTTATCCATGCATATAAAACATATTGGAACTATTTTACCCACCTCTGAATCACACAAATGCTTTTGGTATATTATAATTCTACCTCATATAGTATTCCCGACTATATCAATAGATGTCGCTGCACTTCTACTATCTTTTGAGTATTAAAAATTCATCATCATAAACATTTGGCATCAATGACAACACATCTTGAGTTGACATCAATGATAGAACTTATCTCCAACATTTCCAACTTAGATGGAGGAGGACAAGTTTTTTCTAAATGGTTATGTGAAAAATTGATGCTTTTGTAAGAATCTAGATCCTTTTTAGGTGTTGAAATCTTAGGAAATCAGATATTTCCAACACATGAGTGATGGAAGCCAAAGATCCCCCATTGTCATCATACAATGATGTTTTTGTAATTATTGATATAGAATAATATTGATTAAATGAAAAAAAAAGACTCCTTAGGTTTTTATTGTGATATTTTTATCTCCTCTCATAGAACAAGGTGTAAAATATAATGAAGCCCAATCATCACCAAGACATGTATTTAAATATGAAGCAATATTTGAAAAAATATTTGTAGCTTGAGAGGAGGAATGATAAGATTTTGTTGATGCCACTCAAAGAAATAGAACCCCAAAATGAAATCACAATCAAAATCAACTTTTTGTCACACTTTAGGGTCTAAATAACCCATACAAACAAGAATTCCCTAGAAATATGACGTAAAGGAAAATCTAAGTGAAAAATATGAAAATAGGGTTGATTGTGCAATGGAGTGATGAGAAATGGACCTATTTTCCCAATTTCATTCAAAATGTATGCTATAAAATGCATATGAAGAACGATAATTAAATTTTACGAAAACTGTAATCAAAAGGCAGATCTAGAAAGGGGAAAATGATGTATACCTTTCAACAAAATTCACCTTTTGAAGCTCACTATGGACTCATTCACCATTCAATGAATGGGTCCCTCCTACGGTTCCTAAAAAATGATTTCTAGGTTCTCTTCCGCTATATCTACACTCCTAGATTCTTGATGTTCACTATCAGACAACCAAAAATAAATTTTGTTGAGGATTTTACATTATATAAAAACTTTCATGCAACTTTGAAAACTTTCCAACTTTCTTCAATTTTTCTCTTCAAAGGATCTTCAACCTAAAATATGCAATTACACATTAAAGAGAGAAAAATGTTGTTTGTTATTTGAATGGGGATTTTCCTTGGTCAAACCCCATTTTAGTGATTAAACCTTGAAATCAAATAGAAAAGAATGAAGGAATGATGAATGAAAAACACTATGTAACAGCTCACCAAACCTTATTTGAAATAGATTGCAAATCTGTAAACAAGAACAAACTGGCCTCAATGAATGTAGATCTTGATCATGAAACTTGATACATAAAACAATGGATTTGATATGCCTAAATTGATCTTTAACACTAAATCACCATGCTAGCTTAAAGAACATGCATGATGCAAATATAATTTGACATGATGAAAGGAATCTTGATTGCTGCAGTAGCCTTCTTGAATATTTCCCGTGAATGCCTTGAAATTGCTCTTGAATGCTCTTGATCTCATAAAATTGCTACTAGGACTTGAACACTTGAAAATCTTAGATTCAACTATGTGAAATAATCATGTATTTATATGAATCTTAGTATCAATTCCAAAAATTTAAATATCACAAGCCAAAATTGAATTAAAATTTTGAAATCATTAAAATACTACCAAAAGCATATTTTAAAGGGGTGTCCTAGGTTTAAATGAGGACCCATTCACCATTGGGAGAATGGGTCATAGGCCACTTACCTAGGACACACATCAGTCAATGTTAAATATTATGTAAAATTAGGGTCATAGGTCTATGTGAGGACCCATTCGCCCTATGGAAAATGGGTCCTAAGTCACTTACCTAGGACACACATCTTCCAAATTTGAGTTTTATGTAATGGCATTTATTAATGTCATATTTTATCCCTCAAAATTTGCATTTAATTATGCTTGGATTTGAATTAAAGGGGATAATTAAGGAAAATTAACCTCAATCAATTAATAAAGCTTTAGATTAATGTAAAAGTGTAAAGGTACACCTTACCACACCAAAAATAAAGCACAATTGAGTCCATTTAATTAAAAAGGGTCGTAAACTTAATGTGAATATGAAAAATATATTACAACACTAAATTAAGGCATAATTAACCTCATTTGATTATTAATTATTTCCAAATTAAGTGTGAAAAAGTGATTCTTTTTCTTATATTATATTTTTCTCCCACTTCAGTGAGAGGATGACCCCATGTCAAAACCACACTAAAGTAGAAATTCAAGACACTTATTTTTTATAGCAATGACAAAGATACACAATCATACAACATCAAAGACTTGGATGATGAAGCCTTGACGGTCCAATTGACGTGGAACACATCTAAGCCATCAATTTTATTTTTTTAGTGATCACTCTAGTGTAGTGGAACCTAAGGCTATCCACTAGATGATTATCCCAAAAGGGTGGAAAATGAAAGAACCATATTAGGCCCCCATACCATATAAAAGTTATCCTCTTGAAAAACTTCAATAAGGTGCCACAAGGAAAGGCAAGGCTCCATTAGAAAGAATGGTGTGTTATGCTAGGTGGCATTTAATTGAGTTCAAGCTTCATAAGGCTTAAAACGTTATGTTATACAAAGGACCTATGAACAAGGCAAGGCCCCACAAGCAATAATTTTAGGGTTTCGAGCTTCATAAGGGTAACAAGATATGTTATGCTTACACTTACGAAGAATAATGATAGTAAGAGTTTTTTGTTCAAAGGGACTTTCCTTAGTTCATGTAAGGTATTCTTCTTAGGGAATATAGTGCCTAATATCTCCAAGAGAGGACAAGTCAAAATTAAAAGATTCACAACTTAGGGAATGCAATGCATCACATCACTACTAAGAGGAAAATTGTGCACTATGAGATATAACACTCTTGGAGGACATAAAACTCAATGAAACCACCAAGAGAAGAAATAAAATTACACCATGAAACATGAAAAATGTTGAATTACATTATCAATGTATGCCCCCACTTTAAAGAACTTGCTAACACCATTTTTGTGAGAGATTTCTTTAAAGTAGCCAATGTTCAATCCTAAGACATGATAGGTTCCTCGAAAATCCCTATGCTAAGTCATATGTTTCTGAAATAAAGCTACATCATGAGAAGGAAAGAGGGATTTCCCATAAAAATACATAATGGATCTATGCATTTAGGGTTAGCATGACATTGCTACAATATTGTTGTAGATCTCAAAAATTTCATAATTTCAAAAATACTCATAAAACTAGAATAATGACACATAAAGAGGGTGAAGAAAAGAAAAAAATTTCAGGTCAACATGGAAGAGACCTAACTGTATTAACACCTTGCACCATCCCTAAAAGGAAAATACAAGATAAAGAAAAGATAAAATGTTTATGACATGGAGAGGAATGTAGGTACATATACATGAATGCACAAGAAGAGAGAGAGATGCATAAAATAGAAAAGTACAGGGGGATCAAACTATCCACATGCAATCACATAAAGAAACATGAAAATGAAAACAATGCAAAAGACTAGTAAGGCACATGTGTGTCAACCTATAGCATGTCATTTGCATCCCATTGTTGACTAGTATATGCGGAAGATAGAAAATAGCCAAATGGAAAAAATTAAGTGTCAAAACCAGGACAAGGCTATCTAACCCCTTGCCCCAAGGTAAGTATAGGATCATGGGGGTCCAAAATAGGCCCTTAAGTGGCAATAAAATTTCAAAATAATAGAGTTAGGAATTTATTGAAATAAAAAATTAAATAGTTTATTAAAATAATTTTGAAATTATATAAGAACAAAATTTGTAGAAAATTAAATGTAGTTTCTAAGATACTAGTCCTTTTTTTGAAAAAAGTAAATCTATTTGCTAAAAATTTGAAATATCAATGTAGTAGTATACTAAACTTTCAAATAAATAAATAAAAAGAAAGTGTATGTCTAACCAACCTAAGCACAAGATTTTTTTTTTTTTTTTTGAAACTTTCAATATAAGTAGAGGACACATGCTCAAATGTGCCACAATATATTTTTTAATTTTTTTTGCAAGTAAATAATTAGTTATGATTTTTTATTATAACTTTTAAAAAAATTCAGAACTTGTTTTTCTGACCACTATATCTTGGTAAAAAATTAATTAAATTAATTTTCTATATTTTTAATCCTATAGTATAGGAAGCATAGAATGAGTTGCATCTTTCATATTTGAAAAATGTGAAATCATTTGAGAATTACAGATTTTTTCAGTCAGACTGTCAATAAGGAATTTAGTCATAATGCATGTGCAAGATCAATAATATTTATTTATTAAATTGAAAATAAGGCATCTTATATTGGTCGAAATTTGATAATTTTCTCAATAAACCCTTTTTGTTTCATCAAATTCGGATATAAAAAGTTGTCAGTCACTTTTTTGTCATATCACCACTTTCTGGACCCCCATGATCCTGCATTCAACCCCCGTTAAGTGCAAGACAAGGATGATCTGATATGAGTAATGAGAATGAGCTCCTTTTTGATAACGAGAATGATTTTCAATTAATTTAAAACACGTAATTGTGAGGATGCTATGACCCTACAACTATTACATGGCAAGGAGAAAAGTGAATGTTATGAAACTATACCATCATAGGAATGATCTTAATCAGAATAGAAATCACTCAATATCAATTTTAATGCATGAAATGCATTAAAATCGATGCCCAGGAGTTCTATGATATGCACAATAATTTCTATTTTTCTTATGTATATTTCTTGTACTAGGAGGTGGCAATTTAATCAAACCTTTATTAAGGAGGTGTTCCATCTTTTGTTCAATTTTTGTTTGAGTATGTAGGAATGGATTTTTTTTGAGTTTGTAAGTTTTTTTTGCTTGCTTGATTCACTAATTTGTTGAGTTAGATGTTGAAGAGGAGGGTGTAAGATTCCCATATCATCCGTATGAGCCATTGGTTGTTCTTTAGGAAGGAGGACACTTATTTTAGGAAGATGATCTTGATATCCTAATCCTTTGGTTTCTTTAATAGGAATTTGCTTGAAAAGATTAGGAATTTCATGCTCATTAGTTATGCCACATATTTATTTAGTTAAATTCTTAAATCCTTGGCCATAAGTCTCTTCTAGGTTGATAGGTGTGTTGGTCACTTTTTAACATAAGATGGATAGGCATGCACTTGATTACAAGAGCTAGGTTCACATCATTGTTAGAAGTTTAGACTTAGTTTTTGACTCAATTTTAGGATGTAAAAGACAAAGCATCTCAAGTTGTGTTGGTTGTTTCATGGAAGGATAAAAGGATGCATTATTTTGAAGATTGTTAAGGAAATCATGTATGAACTCATGCATGCTAGCATCATCTTCTCCAATGATTTCAAATTCATGAGGACACTCATTAGGAGTTGGTTGAGCATAGTTAGATTCGATTTCATTAGGATCATTTCCAAAAATATAACTAAAAGAGTTGTCCATTTTTTAGATTTTCATATTTAAAACAAGGTAATTTTCTGATTACACTATGCAAAAATCTAAAAATAATGTCTTGTAAATGTAATTTTGAAATCACAAAATACACTAAATTTATTAAATTAAGCTAGTGTCACAACAGAAAAAGTATCCCTCTACATTTTCATGCTTGTCTAGGCCCTCCTTGTTTATTTGAACTTAATGTTGTTGGCATATTGTTGTCGTTGATGTCAAAAGGGGATCAAGAATGTGGTGGAATTGATCTTGTAAGAATGGACTATTGGAACTAATGTCAAAATGTTGTCATTGATGTTTGAGAAATATGGTGTGTTTAGAATCTGGGTCTGGAAGTTGGAATGTAAGTTACAAATGTTACTCAAAATATTGCTTTGTTGTTATGCAATTTTATGATGATATTGTAGTGAATTATTCCAGTGTTCATGAGAAAAATTAAATGTGAGATTTGATATGGTTTTTTTTATAGAGTTTCATAAATATTTTCTATAGATCCAAGGGGTAAAGGATGAGCTCAAAATTGGTTTATTTGTGACCTTAGAAAATTAGGATTTATCAATTAAACCCTAAGTGGTTGTAGTCATGGCACCTTAATAGTTCTTCTATTTTATTGTTGACTACTTGTTTAAGGTTATAGGTTGCATAGGTTATAACGTATGACCCTCAAGCTCATTCAATGACTAGCCCCTCACCTAGTCACCTAGTTGATGTGACCAATGGGTTTCCTTGCAGATAAAATAGTGTGAGTTTAAAGTGTGCAAAAATGATGCCTATTGATAGATCTTGTGCATTACAAAAAGTTGTTACAAGTTGGTTCATAGTTCAGTGGTACATGATGGATATGGTTTAACGATCATGATCAAATTGATTAGATGGTTTCCACTAGCCTACTATACTTATGATGGGTCCTAATTGAACCTCACGGGGAAGCGAGGATTGGATGAGATCTAACATGTGTTGATTGAAAAATGCATAATAAGGGAGAATAGACTTTGGTGGGTCCAAAAGACATGTGGATTCATCGCTTCACATCCCTATTATGAAGTGAAGAGTTTAAAGATTTGGGTTATGAGTGATGTTAAGTGGATGGTGATGTCAGTAGGGACATGTGTTCAAAAGTTATTGCATCACACTTACTCATCCTTCAAACATGAAGCTTTCAGGGATATGCGATGAGAGTTGAGTAGTAGTGGAGTATGATGTTAGTGAAAGACACATGGGATAAGTCCACCAACCCACAAAGATGTGGACTTGTTGTCAAAGCTAATAGGATAGTGAGGCGTGACATAGATTGATTGATAGGTGATCCAATGGTGATCATTGCACCTTGATACAACACAAATAGGAGTGGTGATGCTTGTAGTATATCAGCAATACACGTTGGACGACAGAGATTCAAGGAAGGTGATCAAATAGTGGTCGCTAAATCAAAAAAATGGATGCGAATGTTTTAAGTGTTTTGGTGATACATGACAGGTGTGATTTCAAGGGAAGTGAAATCAATGATGGAGGTTTAAAGACCATTTATCAAACCATTATATTTTAAAATTATGACTGTAAGTGGAGAATGTAGGATCATGGTGTGAAGGTAGGAGATCAGTGGATTAGGTTTGAACATGAAGAGGTCAAATGGCTGGAAATCGATAAAAATGGGGGAAAGCATGATTAAGTGCTATCACACGCACTTTCAAAGTAATTCCACTCAAGGATAACCCTAGAGATGTCAATTCAAAAAAGAAAAAGATCTTGCAATAGGGTTGTCCTAGGTATTGAAGATGATCTAATAGGGAGTTCACCACCAAGTTTAGATTTGGAAAATATAATGAAACACTAGATGTAATGAAAACCCTTATAAAATGCAAACTAACACTAAATGACATAGAAAAGTGAGTGAAATGCAATAGAAAGTGTGCACATGAGAAACTGGAGAAGGATGAATGGAGGTTTGAATTAATATAAATTCTACTTTCAAGGCTGACTAGGACTCATTCACCAAGCTGGGTGACTTAGTCCTATTTTTTGGAAACTGTGAAGGAACAAGTTTCTACCAAAAGGGTATCCAGATCTAAATTTTTTGAAAATGTACACAAACTGGGATTCATTTGCTAGAAGTGGTGAATCAATCTAGTTGGAATTTTCTACAACTACAAAATTTGATTCTACTTTTATTTGTCTACTATGCTCTTCTTGATTGGTTTTCATATTTGAATCTCCATTTTTCTACCTATACGTGAATCTACTTTTATACTCAATTATTCAAGAATTCCAAAAATTACAACAATACAAACAAACATCAAATCTAGGAGAATAAAATACCACTAGAATTAAATTTGATTTTCGACCATATAGAACTCATTCGCCCAAGGTGGTGAACGATTCCCATCAAACATAATGTATGGGACCAAAAACCAAAAGTATTTAGAAATGTGTGAAATCCAGTTTGGGACCAAAAGATCTAGGTGGGACCTAATGGAACCCCTAAATTTTGTTCCGGTTCAATTTATAAACCTACAAAATTTTAATGTATCTATCATGGGAGCTTAGGGTTCTATCTATTATCACTACTATAGGATTTTCCATTGCCTAAAACCCTTCTTCAATAATTCTCAAGGTTAGGTGTTGTATGTGGCTCTAATTCATCGTTGACCTCCTATTGCCTATCCCTGGTCATATTAAAATATCTTATGTCATTTGAGTTCATGAATTTACTAGCCCCATGTTCCTAGGTTTGATTTTATTTTATTTGAGGGTGATCCCACAATATTGGATTACAATTTTTGGCCAAACTGGGCACTAAACTGATTTTTCCTAACTATATCTTCACTTTTAGACACCTATAGTGGCTAAACCATGAGGAATTTGAAGATGATACAAACTAGCGATTTGTGACATTTTGTCTTTAGATTCTAAATATATTTTTTTCAAAATTTTTGGAACTAGATTGCTCTTCTTTTTGCATCTCCTTCAAAAACTTTTTTCTTCAGTAAACACCATTTTTAAGAAGTGATGCTCAGCGTATAACAAATTTTTTCCATGAAGGATAAAATTCTATTTTTTTTGAATTTAGATTTGGAACTATGATATCTAATGCTTCCAATTGGTTTCATAGTTTTTTATTGAACATTATTTCCTTAATCAAGTTTCAGAGTCAGACCAATTACAATTCAGACATAGGCAGACCATATAACACAACTTTTTTTGTAGGTATCAAAATTCAATTTTTATTTATTTTTAGATCAAGGACTTCAATATCTGATGCACTCATATTTTTCAATTTTTTTTGATAATATTCTATTTTTCCACATGTGTAGAAAAGAGAGCTTGATTTTTGGTGAAAATCCTACATTTATAAGATATAAAAATAAATATAATAATAAAATTAAATTTATTGTAAATTATAGTTTTTGGGAAGCTTATAATAAGGACTACATATTGAAAAAAGATTAATTTTAAATGAATTCATTTGATCCCCCAAAAGTAAATCAAAAGTGGTTTGTTATCAGCATTTTGATAGGTGTAAAGAAGACTTTGTTCTAGGTATGGTTTAAAACTAGTGAGATTCTATCCAAGGGGATTTGATCTAAGATGGTTTAATAAAACCATCTTCAATTGGAATCCTTAAAATGAAACTTTTTAAGGCTTAAATCATTATATTTTCTAAAAATATATGATTTCAACAAAATTTAGAATCTCCCAAAAATTGTAAACTAGCATTGTGGGATCACCCTTTACAAGGCTAAGTGATTGACCTTGTTTGGCCTTTACATCCTTTGAAAGGATGTTTTAAATGTTTACTGAGGTCTTTTTTTCATCATCTTAGGTGGTTCCCCTTTTAGAAACAACTTACGAGCACATGCTATATTTTTCACTTAAATTCTCGTTCAACATCTCGCTCTATCATTTATCATTGATAGCTTTTAAGTTGTGAACTCAAATGAGCGATGAGCGATGAGCAGTGTCTCTTTGATTTCATACATCATGGATTTGTTTTTAATGTTAAAATTTGTATTAGTGATGCACAATGGACTTTTTCTACATGTTATTGATGGTATCTCTTGTATCGCTAATTGCCAATGTGTTGTGTAATATGGATTAGCGATACGCGATGGCCTTTGGTGTTCTTTATTTTTTCTCTTTTTGCTCATCGTGGATCCTTTTTAAGGTTTGAGTTTCAAATGGGTGATGAGTGATGATCTTAGGGATCTTTGATGTTTGTTCCATTGCTCATATTAGATGGTTGTGTGATTGTTCTATTTGAATCATCGATGAGCAATGAAGTCTTTTGTTCAAATTTTCTTTCAGTCATCTATATTGCTCTTGTGAGCGATGTATCTCATGCCTTTGAATTTCACATAGGTGCAAGTTTCTTAGTCTTGCTCCATCACCTGATCACTCATTTCTGATGTGATCTAAAGAATGAAGCATGAATGAGTGATGCATGATGGAGAGGAGGAACATGATCAAGGATGGGTCTTAGATCCGATGGTTGAGATGTCATTGCATGGATGTGAACATCGCTAATAATAATTCTAAAAGATGAAATGTATCAGTGATGAGCGATGGCTTCTAGATGAAGGATAACGTGGTAGCATCCTGAGGACATTGTTTAAGATAGAAAAGAAAGTAGTGATGTGGATGAGAACCATTGATGCAGTTTTAAAATACAATGATCGATGACTAGGTTTTAAATATGAATGGCTAAATGCTAGTTTGCTCGTGCGATATTTCTATCAAACATTTATGGTGATACATTGCATTTATCGGCCATAAAGATGATGGATGGATTGTCTCCTACATATTCAAATCTTCTCAAAAGTGGAGAAGAAAACAAGAAGGTGAAAAAATTGTACGAAGAACTCCAACAAGGCATTTGCAGTAGCATTGGTGTCAACCATTCACTCGGGTAAGCAAATTGTTTATCTCTTAATGTCAAAAGTGTTGAATTGTGCTTCTTGAATTATCATAAGGATCAGGGAGATAATTTGATTACATTTTATTTGGTTGAGCATCTTCAATTGGGGTGATATATATTGTAGAGGGTTTGGGAGTATTTTCTCTATAATTTGTGCCTTGGTTTTTAAGGAAAGCAAGTGGGTATTTTCAATTGAAAAGATTGTAAACCCTAGTTCCACCACCCTGCAAATATGAGTGAGCCAAAGCCTAGTGAATCCAAGATTAGGCTAGGGAGAAAACTAAAGTAAAAGAGAGTTAAAGGCTCACAACCTAGAATGTTTCATCCACGACTAAGTCAAAGCCACCTGCAGTGACAAATCCTACACCGAGTACCCTTGTTGTGTCTATAATGTCAAGAGTTACAAAGACTACTTAGGAGAGATTTAGGGAAAGTACCACTGTAAAAGTAAAAGTAGGTGGGTCACAAATTAGTAAGAGAGCCACAAGCCATGTCACTGTGACAAGCCAACTAATTGAAACTGTTGGATAAATTGGAGAGTTAGCTCAACCCTAGAGTGGGTGGCCATTGTTCACATATTCTTTCAATAGGAGGTATTCTAGAAAGACAACATGTTACTTATGGGGGATCAAACTTGGAATTTTGGTGGTACCCAATGTGTTTGTAGAGGTAGATGTAATGATGGAATTGGGAAAGCATTATGATCTTGGGGACAAAAGAATCAAAACTGAAAATGGAAATGTAATCCTTGAAGTAACAAGGGATAAAATGGTAGAGATATTTGGGTTAAATCCCAATTGTACTATAGAAATAAAGTGTGAAAAACTATATGGTGAATATGAGAGTAACAGATTTACATATAGAAATTGACTTTTGTTTCGACATAGAAAAAGGAAGCATAAATTCTCCCTAAATATATCGAGCCCTTTCAATGTGAGGAGTTTGTGGATTATTTTAAGAACACATATTATTTCTTAAATAAGGTTCTAGCTCAAAGTTCTGAGGCAAGGATAGCTCCCGACCTATTGGTAATGGCTATAGATATACAGGGCCACAATTGAAACACTAGTTTTGATTATGCTACTTTTGTTGTAGATCAAATGCATTAGGATTTCATCAATTTATAGAGGGAGTTTATCCCTTCACATTTTCCACACTATTCTCTATTAATGCATATGCTGCTATTTGAAGGTGATTATAATTAGAAAAGGAAGTTGAAATTGAGGATGAGGGACAATGAGACTAATGTTCTGCCTATCCAAATGTGGAGATATATTTGGGACCAGGATTGTCCCAATTCGAATCATTCAATGTTTGCTAATATTATCAGGTATGGTATTCTGGAAAGTTTAGGCATGGTTCTTGTTCATAGCCTTTCTCCAAACATTAGGTATGTTATGCATCCAAGGGATGTGATAGGGCTAGATAAGCATCATAATTGGGTAGATTGGTTTCTACACTCAAAGTATACTTTGATCAAAGCTTATGGCTCTAAGGTGGCACCCCACCACTTTCCCTTGTATGTTTCTAACCGATTGGCTTTTATGGAGTTGATGTGGTAGATTGATTTTATGGATTATGAAATGTTCATAAAACCGAAGAAGGGTACTATGGTAAGACCTCAATGCTCTTTTCCTTTTTTTTGCAGTTACTTCCTAGGAGAGGTATGAAAAATTTGGAGTAATGGTGAATAACTTCAGACTACCTATTGATGAGGTTAGGGTTTTTGACCCAAAGGGTTTTATTTTTGCAAAGAGAAGGGAGAAAAATATATCTAGGATTGGTCATCAATTCTTGTACTTAGATGATGTATTGAGGAACTTGACAAGTGATGAGGTTGTTATATCAAAAATGAGGGAATGGACATTCATAATGGAAATTGAAGAGAGAATTAAGAAGAGGAATTCCTTCAATGTAAATCCTTATGATGAACTTGAAGATCCTTTTGAAAGAGATTTTCCAAAACCGAGGGATTACCAAAATGGTGACTTCAAAGAAAAGGTGAAAGATGCTATTGAGAGAGTGTGACGCAGGAGCATCCAGTGGTGTACGGGCAATCCTACATCACCCAAAAATATATTTACTTTCATTTAGATTTTTTTTTGTAGATGTTTTTGCATTTCTGGATACCCTTTTCGTCGAAGAAGAATTCCCAACTTTCAGAACTGCTTTTCTGCTTTTTCTGCTCAACTGCTATTTTTAGCAGGTATGAATTTGAAGGCGTGAGGAGACAAAAATTTAAGGGAAGCTTCAGGACATAATAATAAACACTTTGGTGAAAGAATCAGATCAAGAGCATTTCCGGTTCAAAAGTTATTCAAGTTTCAATTTCTGCTTTTTGCCTTATGAAATCTTCGGAGCTAATTTTGAGGTACTTAGAGGCTCCGGATGGGCCTGAAAAATTGGCGGAATACGAAAGTGGTTAGCCTTTAGGCCCCACTTTCCGGCAAGAGATCTTCGCGAGAGCTTTCCGAAAAGGTATTATCATTGAAGATCTGACGGTTAGATCTTGAGTTAGGGCTTCCGAAAGTTGGTGCATAATTTGAATCCCGTTTTTGGCTCCAAACAAAGAAACGGGCTATTTATGGGCGAGTTACTGTTTCTTTTAGGAGTTTTTGGGAAAGAAGATCGCATGCTGCGAATAGGGGAATTTCTGTAGTTTCTTTCTGTAATTTGCATGTATTGCAAAACTGGAGAATTTGAGGTCCTCTGCATGTAGGAATTTCATACTTTGAAAATAATAAGATTTGTTAGATTTTCGGTGTGATTTTCTATGTCTCGGGTTGCACCCTCATCAGAGTGCAAGCTCCCTTAGAACAACAAACCCAGGATATGGATATTCTAGAGCAATCTACATATGTGCAAAAGGAGAGTGTCCAAGAAATTGAGGTAGATCAAATGGCTGAACATGTTCCTGATGATGGGGAGGTGGAGAAGAAATTCCCTCCCACTAATACTGAAGATACAATTGATTTTGGGGTTCCCCAATATAAGATGATCTAGTGGCACTATGATGAGAAGAATGATGATGATCCTAGGATTAAGGATTGTAATAAATTCCTTATAGATGATAAGTTTGTACAATCTAAGGAATTTTAGGAATTCATGGTTTAGCAGAGGAGTAAAGAGATACAAGAAAGGCTTGAACAAGCTACGGCTAGTGTTGAGCCTTCTCAACAAGAAGAGGCTAAGAAGGAAGAGGAAGATATGATCATGGCTGAGATTGTAGCTATCACTCTTGCTGAAGCTATCAAAATTGTCATGGATAGTTGACTAATGTTGTTAATAGGATACACTATCACTTCAACTATTGCACTTGATGCTATAAAAAGAGATTCTCAGGCTTAAATATCTAAAGAATAGATGGAAGATAAGGTGTTTGGATTTGGAAATAGTCTGAAGTTGCATACTATTACAATTTGGTCCATGGCACCCAATATTGGAAAGCATGAGGTGGCTCGGCCTATTGAAGAGGTCATGGGTTCCTTGGTGGTGAAAAGGGCCACAGATATAACACCTATCTAGGATGATATAATACCTACTCATGTTGCAATGCTTAGTGTAGACATTGTATAAATAAATTAGAAGTATGATTCCTTGGTGAAGGAATATAACAAGGCCTTAGATGAAATGATCAAAATGGGAGCCACTTTTTAGGCTAACCAATGAGTAAAGAAGATCTTTGTTCCATCCTATTATTTTTTTGATTTGTTTACACCAGATAGGGAGAGATTGTCTTTGAGATTAGATGATTTAAATAAGCAGTTAAAGAAAGAAAAGGAAAATTTCAAGAAGGCCAAAATTTAAACTATTAAAGTGGCCAATGACATTTTTGAGGATGTATTAAGATATAGAGTGACCAAATTGGTGAATAGGGATGATGATATATGGGATAGTTATAAGAGAATCCATGAAGCAAACATAAAGTATTCAAGGGTTCAAGAATATTTCCAGAATGAATGGAGCAAGTGGAGCACCGGGGTAGGTTCTTTAAAAGAAATGTTACCTAAAATGGAAGATCTTGAGGCACATAAAAACATCCCTGAAATATTGCAAGTGATTGATTTTGTAGATAAAATAACAACCTTTCATGAGAAGCTAGGGATGTAGCTCTAGAGCAAGCTAAATGCATTCAAAGAAATGGAGAAGTGTTATATGCCTGAGATATTGAATCAAAAGTGTGAATTGAAATTGTTTGATGAATGGGGGATTGATTTGGGAGAGATTCTCACATAATCTAAAATGGCATTGACTGTAAGTGATTACACCATGTTGAATCAACATATTGATATAATGGTGGAGATTAAAACAAGGATGGATAATTTTATTAGGGAAGCTAGGGCCTTAATTGATGCTAGGTACACTCAACACGGTGTGAAGGTGAAAAGGCTTCTTGATGAAAAATAGCCAACTTAAGAAGAGTACATCACATGGTTGGGAAATATAATGAGTCAGCTTGTAAGAGGGTGATGGATATGATGAATAATTGATAGGAGAACAAAAATGCATAGCCTAAAAATAGTACAAATTAAGTTTTTGATGAATTATTACAAAAATATTGTTTTCTCCTCAACTTCAAAGATGGCGGTATAAGTGCTAATGTGGATAAATAAGTTTTATATTTTTACATGCTTTTCACATTTTCAAATTTTATTGACTAGGTTTTCCCATGGAAACACTTTTTGAGTGTGTGGGAGATAGTTTGAAGTTGTTGTAACAACAAAGGATTCCTTTTGATGGTGTGACTAGATCTTTAGCAACAAATGAAAAATAATTTTGCTTCATGTTTATTCCCACCTCCTAAGAGCTCAAGTGTAATTGAAAAGCGAATATATGCTATGATGGTACAATTGAAAGCCAACATGTGTGATTTCTGTTTTGAAGCTTATTTATCTCCTTCATTTCTATAAGAAGGAATCCAAGACTTGAAAGTGGGGTTAATTGCATTGAAATTGAAACAGTGAATTGTAGAAAGAATATAAAGTATATTTTAAGATTTTTTTTTTTGTCTTAGGTTCTGAGTTTGTAATAGTGTACATGTGATATTTATAATAAGATATCAAATATGAAGCAAAGTGGTTCTAATTTCATGATATTTTTCTCTCCTTTGTATGTGTCTTATGGATTGTGAATAATATAATCAAGGGTTTTTTTATTCATCTCCATTATTCTAGTGGTTGTGTGATCTCATTCTTGCTATTTAGTTCAAGGAACTAGTATAAATGCTTGAATAAAGTTATTGATTCATAAGAATTAAATGTTAGGATATATGTAAGAAGTGGTGGTCAAGGAGGTAATGTAGGAGTACTATAATACAATGTTTCTTGAAGCTCATATACTCCTATGTGAAGGATTGTTATCAAATTTCACAGATTATCATTGACTCCATTTTTAGGATAAGGTACTAGTTCAAGTAAAGTATTCAATATAGTTTCTTGGTCAATTCATCAACAAATCACTCTTTATTTACAAATCTTCTCAATGAATTACCATTATAGTTATGTTAAGTTTCATTGTTCTTATGCTCCAAGTGTAGGGTATATTTAAAAGAATTTCCTAACATTTCAATATACTACATTGTTGAGTGGTTATATGAGAAGTATCAGTCATTGAAAATGTATTTAATATTGGTCATATTAATTATTGAATATACATTGTG
Organism: Sequoiadendron giganteum; assembly: GCA_007115665.2. NCBI lineage: Eukaryota > Viridiplantae > Streptophyta > Pinopsida > Cupressales > Cupressaceae > Sequoiadendron > Sequoiadendron giganteum. The sequence goes on from CM021102.1 coordinate 303,864,469, forward strand.
GGATCACCCTCTTGATTTTCACAGAGCCCAATGTGTAGGAGTAAAAGTTTTGAAGATTTTACTCATTCGTTGGCCAATCCCTTTACATTGCTGATTATTGGAAATGGTGAGATCTATAGGTAATTCTAAAGATAAGCTTGGTTACCAAAAAAACAACCAACATGACCCATTCTCCCAAGGTGGAAAATGAGTCCTAGATCCCTAAATCTGGGCCACACAAGCCAGAAACACTTGAATTATGATTGGTTACTAATTGATGTCAAGATTTTAACCAAAAAAATGGGGTGGGAAACTCTCTAAGAATTCTAGGGTTTTAGACCTTAAAAGCAAGAGGTCCACTCATGAATAACCCTTGAGATTTAAATGCAAAGGATATTAAAATTTGACAAAGGGAATGTTCTAGGGGGATTGAATGATAAGAAATGAGGGGTTCACCACCAAGTTTAAACTTGAAAAAGAAAATGTTTGAAAACATAATGTAGTATCCAACAATGCAAGAGAAAGCTGTAAAACTAGAAATGTGCACCTAGGAAGTTGGAGAAGGAAAAATGGAGACTTGGAATCTTCAAAAATCCACTGTTAAAGTCAACTAGGAATCATACCCCAAGCTATGAATTTTAGTCCAGTTTCGAGTAAACTGTGTCAGAACATGTTTTAGACAAATGGGTACTCAGATCTATAAAATTCTCTGATAGATAGAAATATTGGGACTCATTCACCAATAGTGGAAAATCAATACATTTCTAGATTTTTGGAAATTCAAGGTTGGATCCGGTAGCTCTTAGTCCACTTTTTTGTTCTTCATTCAGATCTGGGTTCGACGCTACCTAAATTCAACCTATAGGTCTTGTCCAGGATCCTCCAAGAATTGTTCACAACATCAACAAATTTGACATGCTTTAACAAATTGATGACAACTTTTCTAATCTTTCTCCTTGATAAATCTACAACCTAGACCTGAAAATCACATACAAAGAGAGGGAGAAATGGTTATGTGGTTAGAGAATAGGGATTTTCCTTGGTAAAACCCCTTGTTGGTAATTAAACCTTGAAATGAAAGCAATTGTAAAGAGAAAATGATGAAGGAAAAAAAGATAATGTTGCAACTCACCAAACCCTAGCAATAAAGTGCTACAATTATGCTTGAAATGGCTGCAATGATGTCGTTCTTAACTCTTTATTGAAGGAGATAGATCTTGAATTCAAATCTTTCTTGGATTATTAACTCTACATCATAATTGTGAGCACAATAAAAAATATAAAGAATGTGATCTTTGACATGATGATTGATGCTTGAAGAATTCTCTTGAATACTTGATAATCTACCCTTGAAAGCCTTGAATGGTCTTCCTCAAATGCTATTGTGAACTAAATTTTTTATAAGGATTATCTCACAAAAGGCTTAGGTGAAAATGAGTGAAATAACCTTGTATATATACTCAATTATTAAAGAATTCCTAAAATTTCAACACTAGAAGTCAACATTGGATCTTGGAGAATAAAATCACACCAAAGATTTAAATTAAATATTATTTTTGAGTTATAGGGGACTCATTCACCACCTTGTGAGAATGGGTCCCACCTAAGGGAACTCACTCCCCCAAAATGGAAAATGAGTCGCATCTTAGTAATTTGATGTGGGTTTTCAGGATTTTGATGTTTTAAATGCCCTTTGTAAGGATTATCCTAAAAAATGAACATAAATAAGGGGCCAATTAAAGAAAAAGGAAGCCCAATTACTAATGAAAAGCCTAGAGGAATGTGAAATTGTGTTACAACACTTTACAACACACCAAAGAGTGCAAGGTTAAGATAAATTGTGATCGAAAGTATGTTTGTTGTGCTTATAGATCCTAGAAAAGTGTGAGAGTGTGTTACAACACCTTTACAAGGAATCATTAAAATAAATTAGTTTACAAGATTCCAAGACCTAATCTGAATGTTTTCTTGACATTACAACACTAAATTAAGGCCACACTAAGCCAAAATTTGCAAGGAGGAGCTAAACGAGTGTGAAAAAGCCTAATAACCCTTTTTTTGATATTACATGATTATCCTAAAAAAGATGCAATAAATGAGGCTTGTGGATGCAAAATAGGGATAATTAAAGCATAAGAAAGCCCAATTACTAATGAAAAGCCTAGATACATGTGAAAGTATGCTACAACACTTTACAAAACTCCAAATAACATAAGATTAATGTTGATTTTGATTAAAAGAAGGTTTATTATATTCAATTATTTGATAAAACCCTAGAAAAGTGTGAAAGTTTGTTACAACACTTTAGCAAGGTACCATTAAAATCCATTAGTTCATAAGGTACCAAGACTCAATGTGAAAGTGTGAATCACATTACAACACTAAATCAGAGCAATATTAAGCCAAAATCAAAAGGAGGGCCCAAACAAGACAAAATATTAGAAGGGTTACTTTTTTGGTTGTCTATTTAGCCCCCACTTTAGTGAGAGGATGAAGTTGCTTCAAACTCACACTAAAGTATACCAACATGCATTAAGAGGGGTCTAAGTGTACTAATTCTCATAAGATGAGATATCAATCATGGGGTGATCAAGCCCCCATGATCAAGATCCCATGACAAACCAGCATACACACAAAAGAACACACATTAGAATGATATAAAGAGCAGCAAAAAAGGACAAGCATACACTACCAAAGACATAAAGATAGAAAAGATAGAAGATAAAAGAGATTCAAATAAAGCTTCAACCATTTTTCCATCATGATGTGGATCACATCTAGGTAGTTTGTCTAAAAAATGTGTACTCACTATGTGGCTACAAAACTCTTGGCTATCCATTGGTTGAGAAGCCAAAAAAGGTGAGAAATAGACACTCATGGCTGGTATGCACTCACACACACAAGTGGCTATGGGGAAATTCATGCCTCATTTGGGCTTCCCACTCAAACCATTCCAAAGTTATAACTCTTGATAACTTTAATAAGTTGCCATCCAAAATGATCTTCGAGCTTCATGAGACAAGAAAAACTTTGTAATCTTGGAGCTCATGAACAAACAAGACGGCTCTACAGGAATGGAATTTTTGTTATGTGACGTGGCCATATGACAACAAATGTAAAATAGGAAAATAGGAAATGCTCAAAGGAGTCTTGCTTAGTTCATGCAAGGTATTTACTTAGGGAATATTGTACCTAATGTCTCCAATAGAGGACCAATCAAAGAATAGAAAATTCACAACTTAGGGGATGCAATGTGTTACATCAAGCCACCAAGAGGAATGTAATATGCTAAGAGAGATCACACTCTTGAAGGAAATCACACCCAATGTCACCCAGAAAGTGTGAAACACATTTTATGAGATAACGACTACACCATGAACCATGAAAAAGAAAATGCAAGAGAATAATACCAATGTATGCTCCCACTTTAAAGAAATTGTTAAACACCATACTATGAGGAATTATTTTAAGGTAGAAAATTTTAACTGCAAACAAAGAGAATATGAAAGATGACATGGAAAGATCTATGCCACCTTATATGTTTCCAACTAAAGTTGTTTCATGTAAGAGAAAAAGAAAAGAGAGGGGTTTCCCCAAATGAAAACACCAAACACATAAGGGATCTATGAATTTGGGTTCAGTATGTTCATGCTGCAATGTTCTTTTAGAGAGCTTAGAACTATCCTCATCCCCCAAATACACATAGAACTAGAAGAATGACACAAAGAGAGTGAAAACAAAGAAAGAGTCTTTTGGGTCAACATGGAAGAGACAAAAAAGTCTCAAATCTTTGCATCATACCCAAAAGGAAAACACAAAAAAAATGAAAAGAAATAAAGTGAAAAGTGAAGGAAAGCGAAGGATTTATGACATAGAGAAGAATGATGGTATAAATAGAGGAATGCCACAAAGAGAGAGATCAAATCAAACAAAAGATCATAGGGGATCACATCACACACATGAAATCACAAAAAATAAAAATAAGTTAATGAAAAATACTAGTAAGGCACATGCGAGTCAACCTAAAGTAGGTTATTTTCCTCCCAATCTCATTCTTTATGAGAGAAGGTGGACAACGAACTTGAGGGACAATAAAAAATGCATTACTAGGAAAATGCTATATGTTTCTTTCCCCCACTGAGATAAGAATGAGCCGAGGTAGGTGATGGGAAAGGTCATGTAATAGTGAGAATAGAATGTTATACAACTATTACATGAAAAGGGGTGGAAAGAGATAGGATAAGCAATCAGTTGATTGCAATCATTTCCATCAAAATTCAAAAGTTTTTCAATACTAACTTGAATGCATGACAATCATTTGTACTATGTCTGAGAATTCTATGGTATAGGAAATGCGGAAATTTTCCATCGTTAGGATATAGAACTAGTATATCTTTCATTGGTGGCAATGTTATTAGCTCTTTGTTTACAAGAAGTTGTAGTTTCCTTTCGCTTTTAGGTGGCAAGCAAGGAAACTTTAAATTTTGTAACTTGTAAAGCCTTTTGCATTTGCTAGATTCATTGACTTCTTGAATTGAATGTTTAGGAGGAGGACCTAAGGTGATCCTCTCATCCTTGTCATTATTATGAGTTATTTATTTTTCTCTACAAAGAAAGATATTTATATCAGGAGGTGAATCGAAGATCACCGTACCATCACTAGAAAGCCTTAGATATTTTTAAAAAATATTTATGTTGTTAGACAGATCTTGATATGATAACCCCTTTGTGTTTTCATTAGTTGGTATTTTCTCTAGGATTTGGTGGATCTCATGTTGACTTGTTGTATCACATCCTTCGAGATTGTGAATCCTTTTCCATAATTTTCTTCAAGATTCATGGGAGTGTTTGTTACTTTTTTATCATAAAATGGTTGAGTGTCTATGTTGGAAACACAAGGGAAGTCAAATGAGAGGGGGGGTGAATCAATTGTCACATAATTTCAAAATTATTAAAATTATTAACCTTTATTCTCAAATCTGATTAATAACAGTGAAAACATGAATCAACAACACATCAAAAACACACATAACACCAAGATTTTGGCATGGAAACCCTGTTAGGGGAAAAACCATGGTGGAGGTTAATCCACAAGTTATACCTTGTTAAAAGTATAAGAAGAATATATGAGGAATGAACATGCATTCAAGCACACTGCCTAGAGCTCAGTGCTCAAAGGAAGACTCGTTGTCTTCCATAAAATATTCAAATTAAGTCCATCTAAAGAATTTGAACTGAGAAAGTAGAATCTACTAATGCTTGAGTACAATTTCTCTTAAGCACATGAACACTTCTTCACAATCCATTCACTCTTCTTCACACTCTTCTCTACCTTCAAATGATCTAAAACTTTTTCGCACATAACAGTCACACACTTTGCACTTTTCACACATACAAAATGAAGAAACAATCAGTTATATATATCCGCAAAAAGAAATTGCATTGCTTCATGTCGACTTCAACAAAACAATAGAATGAATGCAAACTATTAGCCCAAAACAATAAAGATTATTAATGCGCATCAACCAAGGTCAACCACAACATAGTAGAGACCTAAAAAAATGTTCTCGAACACAAAAACCCTTCAAATATTCTTCCTCGAAGATCCACAACATGATTCAAACACCTTGTTGGCCATGAACATGAAGAACATGAACATGCAAGAGAAAATCTCAGGTTGCAAGTGTAAGGGTGAATAAGGTGTAAATTAATAAAACACTTCTTAATGAAACATTGCATAAAAGATTAAGCTAATTAATCAATTGAAAGCGTCTCATTGTGTCCTCTCTTCAAAGATGTATTAAGTTATGTTATCTTAGATTTAAATAACACTATAACTATTTAAATGACAATCTAAAGAATGGAATGTTGTTGATGCAAATGATATGAAGCTAAGATGATAAATTTTAAATGATAAAAGAAACTAAGATGACATGAATTGATATAAAAACTGATAAATGAAGCTACTTGAGGCAGCCATCATATGAAAACTTGATGGTGGATGTTGGGTGCGAGATGCTTGGATGTTGAATTCTTGATGCTTGATGAAATCCTGCAGAGTAAGAGTGCATAAGTTAGATAATCTGGATCCTTTTCTTGTTTCAATGAAGCTTTTTTATAGATTTCCTGGCTGTAAAAATGCAAAGGGATGGCAAAGAGAGGCTTGGATTCAATTTGGAGGATTGAATGGTGAGAGATGGAGGAGATTGAGAGAATTTTGGAGATTGTCTCTACCCATGAAAACACCAGGCAAGAGAAGAGGAAAGATTGATGGAGGAGGATTGAGAGATAAACTTGCAATTTGTCTCCAATTCTTCCTGTGAAGTTTCAATCAATTAATTTTGACATGAATTTAGACATAAATTAGACATATGATATCTAATTTAATTTTTTGAGGACATATAGAGGAATATTCCTTATGCCTTTATGCAAATATTTTTGATTTATTTAAATTAGCAAAAGAAGGATAAATAATTTAATAAAAAAAACTATAGAAGTTGTTTATTAAATTAAATAGAAGAATATGGCAATTAATAAATAAAGTGTTTAATCTTTATTTAATTAATTTTAAGATTGATGTGATAGAATAAAGTAGGGAAATTTTAATTAAATCAAACAAAGTATTTACTTTTGTTTATTTAATTAAGATGAGATAATAGATGAATTTAAATGTGGTGTGAACGTGAACTATATAAATAAATATTTCTATTTATTCAATAGTAGAGGAAATTAGGATAATTAATCAAATAATTCATATTTAATTCATCAGAATTATCCAGACCATTTTTAGGTGTATACATTATCCCCCTCTTTGAAGTGATGTGTTTACGCATTGCTTCAAAGAAATTTTTGCTACTACTGCCAGTATTCATGAAAAATATTCAGTGTGCCCCAGATATTGATTTTCAAATGATTGTCGATAATATGCCCCCTTGGGAGATAAATTAATGATTTGATGAAAAAATAATTTATCTCCTGACATTGATGAAGAAAAATATAGCCCTTGTTGAATTTTCAATTGATTCCATGAGTAAAAATAAAAAATAAAATAAAACCCACCAAAATCCCTTTTCAAAAAGCTATATATAGTCCAAAAGATCATTTTCAAAGTCATTTACACCTTTTGAGTTTCAACACCTCGTGATAGAGACTTTTGAGCCAACTAGAGCAAGATGCCAATCCCTTACCACACTCATCATTTTGAACATGTGTGACGTCACCAACAGTCAATCGCCTATGAACCTCTGGTATGTACCCATAATCCACCTCATTTTTTGTGCATTTTTGTTTTTTATGCATTTAATACGTTTTCATGTTTTTAGCTTAGTTTAGCACATGCAAGTCACGCTGTAGCGCTTTGCACACTGGTGTAGTGCATCCATTGTCTATTTTAGCGCTTGTGTTATTTTATCTATCACTTCAATTGGATAGTCTAGCGCTTTCATTATTTAATGCTTAGGTAGTTAAGTTTAGTGCTTTGATGCCAGATCTTAGCGCCTAGAATGTTCTAGTGCTTTGATATGGTTAATTAGTGCATCAATGGTCTGTTATAGCACTTCTAGTAAAGCAGCGCTTTGATGGACTATTTTAGTGCATCGATGCGGTAAAACAATGCTTTGGGTAAAGTGGTGCTTTGGATGCCTATTTTAGCGCATCCATGTGCTGAAATAGCGCTCCTGATAAAGTGGCGCTTTTGATTTTTAGTGCTTTGGATGCCTATTTTAGTGCATCCATGACAGATTTTCAAATTTTGACATAATTAACTTTGATTTTTTTTCCAATTTCGATCATGTCCATTATTCAGTTTGGTATGATTTGATTATTCAAATTCCTTGAAAACTGATTTTTGATGATTTAAATAAGACTTTCTCTCATGATAGGCGAGAAATAATCCTACTTGTGATGATCATCATGATAGGTGAGGAATGATTCATATCTAATAAACCTCATGATAGGTGAGGTTTGTTGATGTTTGTTCATGATTTTTGATCGAAAAATTCATACCAAAGTTTGATTAGATCTGATAGTAGATTGACTTTTGATTCTTGACATATTGTACTGATTTTAAATTTTGTATGATAATAGGAGGATCTAGGTACTCTCCAGATGTGAGAGCGGTTTCCCTGGACTACTGATTTCATTCCTCATCTGACTCAGAATGAGATTTAGATCATAGGCGATGTGGTCTTACTAGTCTACTCGATATGCCCCAGATTAGGATTAATCGAGGTCTCCTTAACGCTTTGGCCGAGTGGTGGCACAGTGACCATAACACTTTTCATTTACCCACCGGTGAGATGATGGTCACACCCAAGGATGTGTGGCAGATACTGCGGATTCCATTCATGGGAGAGATCGTTGTTTATGATTCTCATGAGGCTAGTGGGAGAGATGCTCTCTGCAGAGTGTTTCAGGATTAGGATATTGCAGGTCCGAGTGTCCGATGGAGGATGATTATTGATGTGTATGCTTCACTACTAGCAGTGCTTGCTAGATTCATTGGAGGTTTCCTTTGTCCTGATCATAGGTCAAAAGAATTCTCTGTGGGTTGGGGCCGGATTCTAGAGACCATGGTCATACATGGTAAGAGATACGCATGGGGGATGTGTATGCTGACACATCTCTACCATGATCTACATTCAGTGGTATATTGGGGGCGCATAGTTTATCACTAGGGATGACCCTATTACAGGTGTGGGCATGGGAGCATTTCTTCATTACTCAACCATTTCCAGTTCTCGATAGAGCTACCAACAGACTGTATGTTTTTCAATACAGAGGTAGACTTACCGAGGCTCAGATGGCTAGGTTGGAGCATTGGAGATGAGTGTTGGATGATACATAGAGTGTTGTCTGGTAGCCGTACTTGGACTATGAGTAGTGGGATGAGGATGACATCGGGTTTGGTTATCTTTGTGATTCTATGTACCTGATTGATAGGACACCTTTTGTTTTGGAGATATTTTTGTTATGGTGGGTGTACAAACAGTACAACATTGTACAGTGTATGCCTTAGGGGGTAGCCCACTATGCCAGGCGACAGAGTGATGTACCTAATTGGGGGCCATGCCTATCATATGAGACCATTGTAGAGGGGTATAGGGCTCTGTAGTTGTTAGCCTAGGATATGCACAGGGATATTGCCGAGGCACATGTGACAGAGGAGTATGCAGCTTTTTTGGCATTGACTCCACATCCTCGCATCACTATTCCAGATGAGCCAACACCGTTACACATGGAGGATGATGTTGTCAAGGGTTCTTAGGAGAGAAGTGGGGGTGATACTACATCAAGGAGCAGTACTGAGAGAAGTAGCAGTGACAGTAGTAGTGATGATAGTGATGGTGGTGGTGGCAGAGGGGCTGGACTAGTCAATATTGGTCCATCATCTAGTAGGCCTCACAAGAGGTGAGCAGTGGCAGTGCCATCAGTTGACCATCAGAGGAAGATTTCCAGCCTTCAAAAACAAGTACAGACTTTGCAAGGGCAGTTGGTAGAGGCCTAGGGTTTGTTGGTACAGATGCAAACCCAAATACAAGCTCAGGCATAGGCTGACACCCAGGCGTTGGCATAGGTTCAGGGACATTTAGCCGCTGTTCAAACTCAGGTTTCTACCTTGACAACTGAGCGAGACAGTGCCAAACATATTTCCAAGAGGGCATAGGAGATGACTGAGACACTACAGAGAGTAGCCAATGGTACCTCTATGGCAGATTACATGACGGAGGTTTTGTGGGCTGGCCGCGAGGAAATTTTTTATGAAGGTAGATACCATGATGCAGTGCCTACTGAGTGTAGAGTCAGCTATGCCCTGTCAAGATCTGGTCAGACTTGTACCTAGACAGTCAATTGGGGTGTGACACAACCTCCTTGAGGAGATCCCATAGATCCTGGTCCTTCCAGGGGTGGTGGTGGTACCAGTCCTATTAGGCCTACACATTCTGGAAGTAGTAGATCATAGATGCTATTTTGTGATTTTGAGACATTCCTTTTTAGATATGATGTATACTCTGATTTAGCTCATTTTTGAAGATGTATCTTTTCTTATTTCTAGACTTCATTGTATACTTGACATTGATGATATATATGAGATGTGATTGATTCAATCTTATGATGGTTTACGATTTCTTTGATGGATGCATTTATTATGTGATGATGTATCATGTGATGTTTCTATAATGAATGCTTTTATTTCCTATAATGATTCTATGATGAATGAATGTGCATAATATATGATGTATGGATGTATGATGTAATGTATGAAGTTCTAAAGGATGAGTGCATTTTATTTTAAATTTGATAAAATGAATGGATGTATGATGTATGGATGTATGATGTGATGTTTCTATAATGACATGACTTGCATTTATTTTAATGTGATAAAATGTATGGATAATAATGTGATGAATGTTATGATAAAATGAACATGATGTATTTATTTATGATTTGATGTGAAAAATAATGCTACAATTAAATGCATAATTTATTTGATGTAAAATGCATGAATGATGAAATGATGAAAACTTAATGATGAGAAGATGACTTCTACATGTTTTTGATGATTTTTGATTTATGTCAAGTATACTCAGTCATATAAAATAATCATTAATTGGATCCCTTTATGCAACAAATAATCTGCAGATAATGAATTTATGATGAATGTAGTCTAATTTTAACATGCAACTATATGCAAACCATTGTCATTTTAACAGTACTTTGTGTTTTGTATCATCATAGAGATTTTATTGGATGTTGAAAGTGAGTAAAAGCATTAATGGTATGTGTTAGACCAATGATGACCCGAGTACTTCTTTCATGATATCTAGAATATTGCAAGTGAACACAAGCATCTAGGTATAATTGAACCGAGATGACCTAAATATTCATTGCATAAAAAGGCTGTGATTAATCATTTCAATGTGTGAATTATGAATGTCATCGATGATACATTTGCATAGCACATCCCCCGACAATTCATACATTCATATGATTAACCTATAGACAACAAACAATAAAAATATCATTTCTTCTTCCTTGTTTCTCTAGTTCATTTACATCATTGAGTTACTCCAAAGAAATGATAATATCAATCAAAAATACAACTTATCCACCTTTTCCTTAGAGTGTTTCAAATCATTATTCAGATTAGAGCATCCATCTTGACTTTTTGATGTTTTTGTGATTTTCCGATATTTTGACCTAAGACCTAACTTACTAACCTATCCTAGGGGTCTCGAGGGCTGATCAAAGATTAGCCTTGCCTATGTTACACATGTAGAGACCATGTAGTTTGACTGACACATACTCATGATTTCGGTTTTGCTTTTCTAGACTGACTTTTTGACATGTTTTTGGATTTTTTGATATGATACGGATCTGTGATGCTATTCTGATGGCGATTGATGTTGCCTATTGAAGATTGTTTTGTTTTTCCTGTCATACTATTGTCTTCCCATTTGGTGAGACCGATGTTTTCATTTCCCCCAAGCTAGAATGAGACATGACCATGTGACATGATTTGATAATGGATGTAATGATGGTAAGACTAATGATCTCGATGTGTTTCAAAATAGATGGGAAAACTGATTTAGAATTACATATGACACCTATTTCGAGGTTTTCACCATATGTTTTGATTACACTCTTTGTTTTGTATATTTTATTTTTTTTGAATTGTTTGTTTCTATTTTTTGTATTTTTTTGTATTTTCTTTGTATTTTTTTGTTGCCAAGATGCCTGTTTGCCAGGTTTTTATCAAGGAAACCCTTTTTCAGAATTTTAACCTGTGCACTAGGAATTCAGGTGTAGAACTTTCTGAGATGGATATTGTTGATAGGTTCATCAAACAGATCCCCTTCTGACGTTGATAGTTGATAATCCCCCGATCCGTACACTGATATGATGATAAATGACCTAGCCAATTAGGCTTAAATTTCCCTTTCTTTTCCCTATCTTGTTGATTTCTCGAGTTTTCTTTTAGTACCAAATCGCCAACTTGAAAAATCCTAGGTTTTACCCTATGATTGTAACTCCTTGATATTTGTTGTTGATATGTTGTGAGATGATTAGCAACTTGTTGACGATGCTCATCCAATAATTATAGTTCTTTTAGTCTAGATACCCTATAATCTTCATCTGAAATTATTCCTCTGAGTGATACATGAAGTGATTGAATCTCAACTTCAATAGGTATTATGGCCTCTGATCCATACACCAAGGGGTATGGTGTTGCTTCTGTTGGTGTTCTAATACTGGTTCTGTAGGCCCACAATGCGTGATTGAGCTGAACATGCTAATCACGTCCAACATCGTTTATCATCTTCTTGAGGAATTTTAGAATTTTTTTATTAGAGGCCTCTACTTGGCCATTTCCTTGTTTATAGTATGGTGTTGAGAAATGATGTTGGATATGGAACTTTTCACACAATTCTTGAACATCTTGATTTTTGAAAGGCCATCCATTATTAGTGATAATAGATTGAGGAATGCCATACCAACATATTATGTAATTCAAGATGAAAGACGATATCTACTTCCTTGCAATCGTTGTAATGGGCACTGCTTCTATCCATTTTGTGAAATATTATGTGGATGTTATAATGAACTTGTGTCCATTGGATGAAGAGGGATTTATTTTTCCCACCAAATCTAGGCCCCATTGAAAAAAGGGACATGTTGATGTGAAGGGATGCAGTTCTTGTGCTGGTGCATGAATCAAATTACTGTGAATCTGACACTTTTGACATTTTTTACAAATCGATAAGATTCTTTCTCCATGCATGGCCAATAATATCCCAAATGAAGGAGTTTCTTAGCTAGAGTTATCCCACTTGAACGAGTGCCACAAATACCCTCATGAACTTTGTGTAGGGACATCTTAGATTCTTCATGTTCTAAACATCAGAGTAAGGTACCATCATGACCTCCATGATAAAGGATGTCAAAAATTAAAGAATGTTGGGCAGATTGGTGGATAAAATTATGCTTTTGGTTCCTAGAAAGATCTGGAGGAAGGATATTGTCTTTCAGGTACGCATAGGTTTTTTCATAGATGGAGGTTTCAATGGTCTCTAGATGGCATATGGTATTGGATTGTGAATTATTATGAGAAGGAAATGGTACTTGTTCCACCATAAACTCATAACAACCTTGTTTCTCCAGCAATTGTAATAATGAAGTGATTGTGGCCATGGCATCCGTAGCTTTGTTCTCCACCCTTGGAATTTGATCAAATTTAATGTTGACAAAAAACTGCTTTAGATCATCTCTTTGTTGTTTGTAAGGAATCAAATTTTCATCCTTGGTCTGATACTCATCATTTACTTGATAAATGACTAGTTGAGAGTCTCCATATAATTTTAGGTCTGTGATTCTCCATTCAATTGCTATCTTGACCCCAATGATCAATGCTTCATATTCTGCCACATTATTTGTACATTGAAACATTAGTCGATATGATTTTGGTATGGTGTATCCCTAGGATTGATGAAAAAAATTCCTGCTCTAGATCCTCACTATGTGTATGATCCATCAAAATATAATATCCATTATTGTGGCATCACTGTCAGAATATCCACATCTGGAAACTCCATGGTCATGGGTCGGTCATCCGATAAAGGATCCTCCACCAATTGTTCGGTGATTGCTTGACCCTTGATGGATTTTCTATCCACATATTGAATATCAAATTCACTTAATAGCATGACCCACTTGGCTAGTCTACCTGTTAAAGCAACTTTACTAAGTAAATATTTAAAGGGGTCGATCTTTGCTATTAACCTGATTGTATTGGTCAGCATATAATGTCTTAGCTTTTGAGTAGAAAACACCACCACTAAGCATGATTTCTCTATGAAATTGTAGTTTATTTCATAGCCATTTAATGTCCTACTGATATAGTAGATGGCATGTTCCTTTCCTTCATAATCCTCCTATTCCAATAATGCTCCTAGAGATATATCTGTTGTTGCAATGTACAATATCAAAGGTCTTCCTTCAGTTGGTGGCATGAGAATAGGTGGTGACATTAGATATTGTTTTATTTGATTGAACATTGTCTCACACCCCTCATCCCACTTGAAAACTATATTTTTATGCAAAAGGTGATTAAAAGGATGACTCTTGTCTGCCAGCTAGGAGATAAATCTCCTGATTGATTGGAGCCTTCCCTATAGTGATTTGAGTTGACCGATATTTCTAGGAGGCGACATTTCCATTATTGCCTTGACTTTCGTTGGAGCCACTTCATTGCCCTTTTCTAAGACAATGTGCCCTAACAGTTTCACTGATGTGACCCCAAAGATACACTTCTTGGGGTTTAGCTTGACATTGAATTTCTCTAGCCATGTGAAGATTTTTCTTAAAATATGTAGATGTTCTTCCCTTGTAGAATATTTTTCTAGAATATCATCCACATAATCCTCCATGAATGTGTGTATCATATCATGAAAGATTGTTGTCATTTCTCTTTGATAGGTGGCTCCTGCATTTTTTAGACCAAATGGTATGAAATTCTAGCAGAAGGTTCCCCATGGACATGTAAATGCCATCTTTTCCTAATCTTCTAGAGCTATTTTAATTTGATTATATACTAAAAAACTATCTATAATTGACAACATGGCATGCCCTACCGTCAAGTCCACAATGATGTCTATATTTGGTAATGGAAAATCATCCTTTGGGCATGCTTTATTTAGGTCTCTGAAATCCGTACATATCCTGATGCTATTGTCTGGCTTTGAAATAGGTACAATGTTTAATATCCACTCGGTGTATTCAATAGACCTTATGAATCCAACATCCAATAATTTATTTAACTCAGTCTTTACCATTAATGTGATATGACGATGCATTTTTCTCAATTTTTGCTTCACAGGATTGATTCTTGCAGGAAAAGACAAATGATGCATGAGTAGATTCGGATCCAAGCCTGGCATATCGGAATATGACCAAGCAAAGTTGATGCTTCTTTCCTTAAATAAATTGATGAATTCTGGTCTCTCTTGAGTTGTCATGGATTCTGCTAGATGTAGAATTTGTGCTTTTTCTTCAGTGCTAATGTTAATAGACTGTGTTGGTTCTACCAAGACTGATGACTGCTCATGATAATGTTTTGCAAGAGTCTCAAATCTCCCATATTTCAGTGCCTCAAAGAGGTTTTCACCATTAGATATGTTCTTTATTTTATCTTTTTCCAGATCTAATGTTGCCATAGAATGGTTTTCACCATTAGATCTATTATCCCTATTTTTACTTTTGCAACTTAAAGATTTGACACTCTTCTGTTGAGTCATGTTGTTATGAGTATTACAAATAGAACTCGTACCAATTTTTTCATGACATAGGAAATTCACGATGGCATCATCATCCACAAATATTGGTATAGTTAGAGGTTCAATAGGTTCCCAGTCAATTAGTTCAGGATGAATTAATGGCATGCCATCAGATTCATTTAGGTTGATGGATGTAAGGGTTTGGACACCCATTTTGTCATAGTTGTTTATTGTAATATCGAGGTCAATGATGGTACCTTCTTCAAGATCGTCTAGTTCACTCAAGGTCTGTTCGTCCCCACTTGAGTCATCGATATTTAGTGATCCTGCTGTGAATGGTCTAGACCCAGAGCCTTGTCCCTCCTCATGCATAGGTTCATATTATTGTATTACATCAATTTCAATATCGGTGAAAGATACATCGAAACAAAAATCCCATTCATATTCATTTGAATCCATTTCAGAGCTATCTCTAAGCTGAAGGATTCTTTCTACAACCTTCCTTGTCATCTCCTATTTTTCTTCTTCAAAGTATCCCAGTCTCATCTTCTATTTTGATTGGAGTGTGAGAGGCTGAATGGGCTCAATTATTCCTTCCTTTCTTAAACCAACAGGTCCTTGTCCCTCGTAACTCATTTTTTCTAGGATAGCTTTCCCTTTTCCATATTTGTCTGTATTGATATTGACATTCTTGATACTGCTATTTGATGTTGATGGTTCTTCATCTTTATATAACCAATCTAGGATTGTTCTATTGTCTGATTCATCCTCTATGGTACCGGCTTTTACAAACCTTTCTTCTAGAGCTATGATAGGTAGTGATGTTTTATGTTTGATCATTGATGGTTGACTGTATGTCTTTGGAGATGGCATTAACTGTGAAAGATTAAATGATTGATCCATAGAATATTGCCCCATTCCCTTGTCTATCAACTGGACCTGCTCTTGAGATTTCTGTGATAAGGAAGTTTGGGAATCTGAATTATCTATCAACTGATTATCAACAAGATTTGTATCTTTTTCTTTATCCTTCTTCTCTACCCATTTGGTGATGATATTTGGATGTTTTTCTTCATTTGATGACTTTGAACTGGATGCTTCCTGATTGTGCAACACACAAGTATCTTGAGAGTTTCTAAGTGTGTCACAATGCTGAGGATGATTATAATTGGTAGATACAGTCACCTCTTGTCTATTTATAGGGAATTTTAATCATTGGTGATATGTGGAAGGTACTGCCTGCATTTCATAGATCTAGGGATGTTCTAAGAGTATGTTGTAAGTCAACTCTTTTTCTAGTACCTGACATGCTATGTGTTTCATCATTGGTCCCACTTGAATTGGTAACACAATTAGTCCCTTTGAAGATCTCTCTTCCTCATCATATGCTTTTATGGTCATTTTCCTTTGGGCATCAATAGCATCATCGGAATACCCTAGTGCATGAATTAACTTTAGAGTGCAAATTTTCAAACCAGCTCCCCAATCTATTAAGACTCTTTTGACACGATGATTGTGCATCAATACTTTGATATGGAGTGCGATGTTATGGGGATGGTTGAGTGAGACATCATCCTATTCAGAGAATGATAGACAATGTGGGCTAGTCAAATGCCCCACCATAGCTTGGAATTGGGAAACATCTAGATTTTTCAGTACTGTAGTGGCAACTAGTGCTTGCTCTAGAACCTCCTTATGTGATGGAGATAGTTTGAAAAGTTCTAGTATTGATATCTACACTAGAATCTTTTGAAACTGATCGACAATGTTGTAATGAGATGGAGGTGGATATGCATTTTTAGACCCAGCTCCCTTTAACACTACCTTGGATTGCCCCCTTGTCATTACATTTGTGAGTTGATAATCCTGTCATTCTCTATTTTTTATGACGTTTATCTGATTTTCAAGGACTTGTATGCTTGGGAGAAAATCCAAAGGGGTATTATCATTTTTTTCATGTTCGTTTATGTTATGACCAATGGTATGATTACTCTCTACTTTGATAAGACAAAGGACTATTTTATCATAGATATGATTGATATTTTTACCTTTTTTATTCATAGAAGATGATGCTCCTTTATCATAGTTTCGTAAAGGGTCCTTGAAGGCTGAATGATCATTATTCTTTTGGGTCCCTCTATATACACCTTGTTATTTTTGATCAGATCTTGAACTGCATTTTTTAACTCCATACAATGATTAGTTTTGTGCCCTTTATTGTTGTGGATGTTGCAGCAATCTGAGTCATTTCACCATGGTCGTTTGACCCTTGGATCTCAGAATCTTGCTTCCCACATGGTTATAAGACTACTTCTGACTAGTTCTTTCATTGATAATTCCAATGTTTGGCCTAAAGGTGTAAACCTATGCCGGTTTGATGGTTTTTGGTATGATTGCGATTTTGTGATTTCATTGTTCTAAATGAAATTTGACTTGATGATTTGATCATTGTTTTGATTTTTTTTTGAAGTAGATGCTTTCAAGTTGAAGACTGGTTTGGAATTTTGTAAATCGCTTGTCGTTTCGTTTGTAGTCGTATTTCGGTTCTTTTGCCAAAATTTTGGTTTATCACTGCTAGGGTACTGATTTGAGGAATTTGTGTTATTTGATTTGTCATTGAAATTTTTAATAACCCCTCTTTTGACTAGTGCTTCTTCAATATTAAGGTCATTTTCTATCACCTTTTCGAATGTGGGAGGACATTGCAATTCAAGTCTATAACTCATCTCTTCCATCAAGTTGTCAATGAACAACTCTATTTTCTCTTCTTCAGGAATGGATTGAGGATATATAGCGAACAATCGTCTCCATCTTTTCAGAAAGGACAAGAATGTATCCCCTTTGTTTTGTTTCAGGTTATATAGATCCTTTACCATAACATCATGTTGGATGTTAAAAGAATACTGGGAGATGAACCTATTGACAAGTTTCTCAAATATCCTGATACCTCATTGTAATTTTGAAAACCATTCCATACATGCACCTCTAAAGCTTCTTGAGAATAATCTCATTAGGTAGGTTTCCTCTTGGGAAAACTCTAGGTTCATTGTTTTGAATTCCTAGATATGATCGATTGGATCTGATCTTCCATTGTACTTGTCATACTTGGGGAATTCATAGTGTCTAGGAAAAGTTATCATATCGACTATTGAGTCGAAAGGATAAGGACAAATGTCATGTATTGCATACCTTTTGGTACTCCCTTTCGTCATATCTTGTATTTGTTGTTGTAAGATTTGCATTTGGGATGTCAAAGCAACAACCGGATCTATTGCTTGTGTGGGTTGTGGTATTTCAGTTTCTTCTGTTTCAAGTGCTTATTTTAGATGGTTTACGTCAAAGTCCTTAGGATGTTTAGCACCTGATTCAGCCAACTTCAAGAGATATTTCTCCATGTCTTGTTCTAAAATATTTTCCATAAATTTATGGAATTTGGGATCTTGTTGGGCTATTTGAATGTCCTCTAGAGTTATTTAGTTCTTGTCACTTTGATGCAGACCAGTCCAGGAATTTTCTTCTACCATTGTATGTGATGTTTCAAGTTCTTGTTCTAAGAGTGTCTATTTTTGCGACCTAGTGAAGATTGGCATACAAGTTTTTGTTCTTCCAAAATTTTGGTCTTCTATGCTAGAAATGTCAAGTGAATTTTTAACAAAGTTGAATAAGATGACTGATCTTATTGATAAGAGTAGGTTAAAAATTGGATTACTATACCTTGTTTCGTGATAAAGGATGATAATATCTTGATGATGAAACTTCAGTGTAGTAATCAATCATGTATTTGATTTGACACTTTTGATGTGCAAGATCTACATTTCAGTTGATAAGATTGGGAACTTGTATGAACTTATCTGATTTCGGTCTCTAGATATTGATTCTGATAAAAAGGTACTTGTGTTATGATAAAAATTATGGATAAATGAAAGAGAGACTGACTGGTATGATTTTGGAACTCTCTATTTTGAAAGCGCTATTTCACGAAAGCACTAGAACAGAGTTCAAAAGTGTTGAAACATGCGATGGATGCGCTATCTTTATAGAAGCAATAAAACAATGCTCAAAAGCTATAGAAAATGATGGAAGTACTATCTTGATAGATGTGCTAAATTAGTACCCGAAAGCACTGAAAAAGATGATGAAAGTGTTGTTTGATGGAAGTGCTAGAATAGTGACTATAAGCGTTAAAATAGTGCTCGAAATAGCTATTTTATGAAAGCGCTAAAATAGTGACCCGAAGTGCTAGAATAGGTTTCCAGAGCACTAAAAATAGGACTTTTAAGACTCTCTATTGTAAAACTTAATCTAGGCTTGTGCCATATTCTATCATGGGTTATGGAAAATAGGACTGACATATGCGTTGACTATGGTTGTGATTGACTATGGTTGTGATATTGTGTGAGAGCTCTCATTTGGAAAAAATCTCATGAATAGAGTGGTTCTACAACGTAATAAAGATTATGACCCCTAGCAAAATCGTGATATCTATGGATGAAGGTTCTATGTTGCAAAAATATTTTTCGATTCTAATATAGAAAATGCATTCTTCTTAAATTATCCAGATAACTGAGTGGTCTCTTGGGTTTGGTGATTTTGATTTCTCTCTTGACAAACGTGGTGGACTTCCACTTTTGAATCATGAATTTATTGACCTGATTTGACTTGTCATTTTTTGGATGATATTTAATATGATTTTAATGATTTTGTGAAAACACGACAAGCAACTGTGGAATAATTATTTCAATCTGAATCGATCGTGTATGTTCAAGAACCACAAATGGTCCCTATTAATTTTCACTGGTTGCTTCGAAAAATGTACACAAATCAGACAGACACACACTTAAGGTCAAATACTCAGAGTTGGATTTCTCATCCTCTGAGCAAATGGTCCTTGCCAATTATATGGTGAGTGTCTTGGGGGCAGATTCTTCCCCCCCCTTGCACCATGAGTATGACAATGTTTGGTTATTGATTTAGCGGGATACTAATCTATGGTTTGTAGATAGGGTTTCCATGTGGTGTGGAAATTGATAAACTCCCTCAGGAGACCTCCCAATCTTTAGAACAAAGATTTTGGGGATGGTTATCTTGCTCACTATCGTGAAGTTGGACTTTCATCAACAACTTGCATTTTGATTATAGTGGGTTGGAATCCTTGGCTTTAGGTGTTCCCACTTAGGTCATTCCCATATGGTGAGTACATTTTCCCACTACGACAGGCCTTCTAAAGAATTTAATAAAGTATAAATTGCATGAAATAAGGATGAATCTTACACTTTGATCACCTAGTTAAGGGGAGAGCATAAGCCTAATCACCACACAAGCACAACAGATAAGTTGTTTTTTTTTTAAGCCCAAAAAGACATATTTTCTAATCTATGTGAAGATTTTGCTTCCCAAAAATCATGATGTTCTTTTTAACTGATACTGCAAAAGTGCGATGGCTACCCTAGGATTGATAAATTTTGAAATAGCAATGCCTACCTTAGGATTGATAAATTTTTAAAACTAGAAGTGGCTACCCTAGGATTGATAAATTTTAGAACAACAATGACTACCCTAGGATTGACAAATTTTAGGCTAACTGTAAAAATTAAATTTTGGCCTCGGCCGCATTAGATCTAGATTGAATTTACAAAATTGGTAAAATATTCCACCAAAGCCCTATAGTTTTTTACCTGATGCGCTAAAATCGAAAGCACTGAAACAAAACACCGAAGCGCCAAAGTTTGCCACGAAAGCGCTAAATCAACTTTTCTGGAAATGGGTAACCGATGCACCAAAATAGGTCATGGAAGTGCTAGAGTTGAAAGCTCTAAATTTTTTTACAGATGTGCTATAGTATCATGGAAGCGCCACATTTTTCCCTAGATGCACTATAGTTTTTGACGAAAGTGCTAATATAGAACATGCCAAAAACCTGCATGACACTTTTTTAAAAAAATGATAAAAATACGGTGTAAAGCAATAAAACACTTCTTAATGAAACATTGCATAAAAGATTAATCTAATTAATCAATTGAAAGCATCCCATTTTCTCCTATCTTCAAATATTTATTAAGTTATGTGCTCTCAAATTTAAATAACACTATAACTGTTAAAATGACAATCTAAAGAATGGAATGATGTTGATGCAAATGATATGAAGCTAAGATGATAAAGTCTGAATGATAAAAGAAACTAAGATGACATGAATTGATATAAAAACTGATAAATGAAGCTACAAGAGGCGGCCATGATATGAAAACTTGATGTTGGATGCTTGATGAAATCCTGCAGAGTACGAGTGCATAAGTTAGATGATCTGGATCCTTTTCTTGTTTCAATGAAGCTTTATTTATAGATTTCCTGGCTGTACAAATGCACAAGGGTGGCAAAGAGAGGATTGGATTCAATCTGGAGGATTGAATGGTGAGAGATGGAGGAGATTGAGAGAATTTTGGAGATTGTCTCTACCCATGAAAACACCAAGCAAGAGAAGAGGAAAGATTGATGGAGGAGGATTGAGAGATAAATTTGCAATTTGTCTTCAATTCTTCTCGTGAAGTTTCAATCAATCAATTTTGACATGATTTTAGACATAAATTAGACATAGGATATCTAGTTTAATTTTTTGAGGAAATATTGAGGAATATTCCTTATGCCTTTATTCAAATATTTTTGATTTATTTAAATTAGCAAAAGGAGGATAAATAATTTAATAAAACAAACTATAGAAGTTGTTTATTAAATTAAACAAAAGAATATGACAGTTAATAAATAAAGTGTTTAATCTTTATTTAATTAATTTTAAGATTGATGTGATAGAATAAAATAGGGAAATGATAATTACATCAAACAAAGTATTTAATTTTGTTTATTTAATTAAGATGAGATAATAGATGAATTTAAATGTGGCGTGAATGTGAACTATATAAATAAGTATTTCTATTTATTCAATAGTGGAGGAAATTAGGATAATTAATTAAATAATTCATATTTAATTAATCGAAATTCTTCAGACCATTTTTAGGTGTATACAGTGAGCACAATGAACAATGCAGACATGCAACATGGATAGAAAATGATCTAGAAACATCCATGAACACCTCAGTAACATACACAAAAATTATGATTATCAGATACACCTCATCTTCTTTCATGAACATCATTTGCAATAATATAATAGCTGAAAAAACACAAAATTTTATAACTTGTTCAAATATTCATGCGCACCTCTAAAATTTTTGGAGTAGAAACTAGATAGGTTTGAAAAATTACCCTTTAATCCAAAACATCTCACTATCAACATACTAAAATTTCTACCATACTAATCTTCACTACTTCATAGACAACTTGTAACATATTTTATTACAATTTTCTCAATATCCTCGACATATATAGTCTTAAAGAAGTTAATGCTAATAGTGTTGACATCAATGAAAACTACATATCAGCAACTCGGCCATAACATCCAACAATCCCCCCCTTTGTAATTGATGGCAAAACATGATTTGAAAAATGTACCATCAACGCAACTAGTTGTTCTTCCAACAATCTCCCCTTTACACATTGCTCTTCAAGATTTTTTTCACATTACTCTTCTCCCCCTTTGAAATCAATGGAAAAGGTACACAAGCTCAGAACCACATATCTGAATCATCTAACTACTCCCCCTGAGTAGTGACCACCACAACATCAATCTAAATCAAGATATGACTGTGAATGCATAGACTCATACAAATATTATGCATCTTAGTTCGGATTAGGAGGGGTAATCACCCCTAACTTTGCTCTGAGATACTCAAAAGTATCCTTGGGAAAAGGCTTAGTAAAGATGTTTGCAATCTATTCCTTAGTAGGCACATACTCCAGTCTGACTTCCTTATCACTCACCTTATCTCTCCAAAAGTGGTACTTGATAGATATATGCTTGGTCTTTGAATGCAACACTGGATTCTTAGAAATGCTTATAGCACTTGAGTTGTCACAGAAAATGGCAACAGGTTCATCATACATAAATATGATATCTTTCAACATCTATTTCATCCACAACACTTGAGTACAATTGTTAGCAGTAACAATATATTCTACCTCTACAATAGACAAGGAAATGTCATTCTACTTTTCGCTTAACCATGAAATCAATTTCTTTCCCAAGAAAAATGTGCTACCACTAGTACTTTTCATGTCATTCACATTTCTTTCCCAATCAACATCAGTAAAGGCACTTAAAGTAAGATCATCATATTTAGGATACCACAAGCCAAAATCAAGTGTTCCCTTCAAGTATCTAAAAATTGTCTTCACAATAGTCACATGAGATACCTTAGGACCGGCTTGAAATCTAGCAACAATGCATACAACATTCATGATATCAAGTCTAGTTTGAGTCAAATAAAGCAACCCACCAATCATTGATCTATATCTAGTCTGATTTTCCTTCGGAGAATCATCATCTTATGTCAACTCACATCTAGTCACAATGGGTGTATGGACTGGTTTTGAATCTTCCATACAAAACTTCTTTAGAAATTCTCTCACATACTTGCACTGAGATATAAAGATCCCTTTATCCACTTGATTAATTTTCAATCCCGAAAAGAATTTTAACTCTCCAATCATTGACATCTCAAAATTATTCTGCATCTAATTAGCAAAATTCATGCACAAACCATCATCTCCTCCAAAAATGATATCATCAACAAAGACTTCCACAAAAAAATCTTTATCATCATCAATCTTGAAATATAGATTACTATCAACAGTACCTTTTTTAAATCCAAGACTCATCAAGTATTTAACCAATCTTACATAACAAGCTCTAGGGGCTTGCTTGAGTCCATATAATGCTTTCTTCAACTGACAAACCATATCTCCCTAATCCATCAATTTAAATCCATCAGGTTGCTCAATATACACCTCTTCCTCTAATTCACCATTTAGAAATGCTAAATTGAAATCCATTTGATAAATTTTTTTAGTTTTTGTAAGCAACATAGGGAAGAAATAGTCTCACAGCTTCAATTCTAGCAACAGGAGCAAAATTTTCTTCAGAGTAAATTGATTCCATCTGAAAGTATCCTTTGCATACTAGTCTTGCTTTATTTATGATAACTTCACCTTGTTCATTCAATTTGCTTCTAAACACCCATTTAGTTCCAATTACATTTTTGTCTTTAGGTCTAAGAACAAGAATCCATGTATTATTCTTCTCATTTTTTTGCAGTTCTTCTTTCATTGCTTTAATCCACTATTCATCTTTGCATGCTTCATTGACATTACTTGGCTCAACCTTTGAAATCGAATAGTAATATTTTGTAATTCTTCTCCTATTTTGGACACCTTTGTTCTTGTCTCCTATAATCTAATTTTCTGAATGATTTAATCTCACATACCTTGGAGTCTTAGAGTGTTCTTGAGTTTTAGGCTCTTGTGATATCTCTTCTATAATTTCACTAGTCTCTCCTTCTTCTTGATCTTCTTGATTCACCGGAACAATCTGAACTTGATTTAAATTCTAACTCTTTTTTGTATTGTCATTCTGATCATCAAAATCATATCCACAGGTTCTAGAGGGTCTAGCAATGTCCTCATCAACCTTAATGTTTGTAATTTCAACCATTTTCTTTAATATGTTCTTGTAGCACCGGTAGGCCTTACTATTAGTAGAATAACCAAGAAATATTCCTTCATCACTTCTAGCATCAAACTTTCCTATATCTTCATCTATCTTGATAGAACGTTTACTCCCAAATATTTTGAAATATCTAATAGTAGGCATATGACCAAACCATAGCTCAAAAGGGGTCTTACTAGTATTACTTTTGATTTGTACCTAGTTAAGGATATAAATAATAGTACTTACACCTTCTCTCCAATGGATATGAGGGACATTTCCTTCTAACATCATAGTTCTAGCAGCATCTTGAATTGTCCCATTTTTCCTTTCCATAACTTCATTCTGTTGAGGGGTCTTTGGTGCAAATAATTGTATCTTTATCCCATGTTCTTCACAAAAATATTTAAACTCACCAGAAGTAAATTCACCACCTCTATCGGATCTTAGACACTTAATCTTTAGACTTATCTCTATCTCAACCATAGCCTTAAGCATCTTGAACTTTTCTAGAGCTTCATATTTCCCCCTTAAGAAATTAAACCACATCAACCCAGAGTAATCATCAATAAGCAACATGAAGTACCTATAACTTTGTAGAATTTTGATTCTAGCAGGTCCACACAAGTCAGTATGCACAAGCTCCAACAATTCATTTGAACAATGTTGTTTTCTCTGAAATTAAGTTCTAGTTTGTTTTCCTAACTAACATTCCTTGCATATGGTATTAGTAGGCTTCACCAACTTAGGAAGATCACTCACAACCTATGAGGAACTTATATTGATAATATTGTGAAATTTTACATGACACATTCTTCTATGCCACAACCAACTTTCATCAACTTGAGCTATCAAACAAATTTTACTAGCATCATTTAGATGAAAGATGTTACCTTTATTTTAGTACCTGAAGCAATCACATTTCTAGAACTTTCTAGTATGCTACATTTTCCATCTTTGAATTGAATATTGTATCCCTTATCAACCATCTATCCAACAGTCAAAATATTATGCTTGAAACCTTCAACATAAAGAACATCATCTGTATTATGCTTTCCATCACAAGAAATACATCCTCTACCATGGATTATACCACCATTGTTATCACCAAATCTCACAACACCACCATCATACTTCTCCAGGATTACAAATTTACTTTTATCACTTTCCATGTGATGTGAACATCCGCTGTCAATTACCCATTCATCTTTTTCTTCAACACAAGTAGCTAGAGCTTTCTCCACATTTGTACAACTAGTAGATTCAGTAGACACAAGATTATTTTCCGTGATAGCAATAAATAAAAAATCATCTTCACTTACATTCCCTTTGTTAGATTTATTATCTCTGACACCTTCATCAACAACATAGTAACACTTATTTTGAAATTTACTTATTTTGAAATTTAGGCTTAAAAGGTCTTGGCTTAGGAACTGTTTCGAGACACCTTGATGTAAAATGACCTATCTTGTTGCAAGAAAAACATTTGATAGGAAAATTTCCTTTATACTTACCTTTTGCTTTGGCTTTACTTTTGACAATAAGTGCTTCAAGCTCATTCAGTTCTCTTTCTTCTTCTTCAATTTGTCTCAATTATTCCTTATATCTTAATACCTTTCTAGAAGAACTTTCACCTAGATCATATCCCCACTTGTCTCTCCTGAAATTAGTAGCTTTAAACCTAGATTATGTCTTCAAAGGGGCATCACTGAATTCACTCACCTCAAAAGGAGTAAGTTTACCAACCAACATATCTTTTGGTTATATTTGTCATAGTTCAAAGCTCCTCAATGGCTATAGCTTTGATTTTGTATGCATCAAGTAAGGATCTAAGCACTTTAGCAACAATCTCTGATTCATCCATCTGTCCACCAACACATGTGATACCACACACAAGTTCATTCACTCTTTGCATGAAAGTAGCAATATTCTCATCATTACCCATTTTCAATAGCTCATATTTTCCTTTTAGACTCTGAATCTTAGCCATCTTCACATTAACATCACCTTCATATAAAGTTTCCAACATTTTCTAGATCTCATAGGTAGTTCTTAGATCCATGAAATTTTTAATCTCAGAATCATTCAAGGAACTCAACAATGCTTCCTTAGATCTGATGTTATATTCAACATCCCTAATCTCATCATTAGTAGTAGGACCATTCTAAGGAATAACATACCTATTACATGTATTCTTCTAGTAGGATTCTCCAATGCATCTCAGTTGACACTCCATTCAAGTCTCCCATAGAGAATAATTTATTCTATCAAATCTCAAACTATCCTTCTTGTATTTCTCCATCCTGGATCACCTCAAGCTATTAAACTTATTCTAAGGAACCTTCTCTGATACCAATTGTCGGCAACACAAGGGCATACAACTAAGAGGGGGGGGTGAATTAGTTGTAACATAATTTATGACTTATTTAACTTATTAACCTTTATTTTCAGATTTCATTAATAAAAGTGAAAGCATCAATCAACAACACATCATAAACACACATAACACCAAGATTTTTGGGTGGAAACCCTGTTAGGGGAAAAACCATGGTGGAGGTTAATCCAGAAGTTATACCCTATTAAAAGTAGAAGAATAATATATGAGAAATGCACATGCATTCAAGCACACTTCCTAGAGGTCACTGCTCAAAGGAAGAATCACTATCTTACAAAAAATATTTAGATTAAATCTAGCTAAAGAATTTGAACTGAGAAAGTAGAATTTGCTAATGCTTGAGTACAATTCTGGTTAAGGACATGAACACTTCTTAACTTCCTTTCACTCTTCTTCACACTCTACTCTACCTTCAAATGATTTGAACATTTTTTTCACATAACACTCACACACTTCACACTTTTCACACATACCAAATGAAGAAGCAATCACTTATATATATCCACAACAAGAAATTACATTGCTTCATGTCGGCTTCAACAAAATAATAGAACAAATGCAAATTGTCAGCCCGAAACAATAATGATTATTAATGCAACGAAGGTCAGCCACAACATAGTTTAGACCCAAAACAATGATCTCGAGCATAAAACACCTTCAAATATTCTTCCTTGAAGATCCAAAAAATGCTTCAAACACCTTTTCAGCCATGACATGGAAAAAATGAACATGCAAGAGAAAATATTGAATCATGAGCATAATGAATAATGAAAATGTGCAGCACAGATATAATATGATCTAGAAACATCCATGGACACCTTAGTAACATACACAATAGTTATGATTATCAAATAAACGTTATCTTCTTTCATGAACACCATTTGCAGTAAGAGAATATCTGACATAACACAAAGAAATATAACTTGGTCAATTCTTCATGCACACCTCTGAAACTTTCAGAGTAGAAACTAGATAGGTTTGAAAACAAACCCTTGAATTAACAACAACTCACTATCAACATATTGATCTTCACTACTTCAAAGACAACTTGTAACATATTTAAGTACAATTTTTTCAATATCCTCGACATATACAGTCTTAAAGACATTAGTGGTAATAGTGTTGAAATCAATGAGAACCACATATCAATAGCTCAACCACAACGTCCAACAATTTACTTGTTTATAGGAGATAATTCACCTACTATAGGGAACTTGGGTTCAGCTTTTATTTTAGGGTGTAAGTAACCAAAAATCTCAAAGGGTGGTATGCTAGGAGGATTTGGTTGTTTCATGAATGGATAAAAGGATGTGTTATCTTGAAGGTTGTTAAGATAATCATTTAGGAACTTCGTCATGCTACCATCATCTTCTCAAATGATGTCAACATCATGAGTAGGACATGCATTAGGAGTTGAGTGAGCTTGAGTGAGTTCAATTTTTTTAGGGTCATTTATAAAATCATAGCTTGACACATCCACTAAGGATTTTAATAACATCCAAGGATTACTAAAGAATATGTCCATGATGAAAATTTTAGATTCTAAACTATTCAATAATGCTTTATGTGTAATTTTTAATTTTAGGAATGCACGAAATGAAAGAATTTAAACTAGATGTAATTAATTGGATGAAATGGAAAATTTATAAACTGAAATAGAAACTCAAAAACTAAAGTGTAAATTGCAAAAAATATATTACAGTATGTGCAGAGGGATTGATTCACCCAAGGTGGTGAATGAGTCCTAGTGATGATTTGTTTAGAATTTTTTTAGAATTTTAGAATTGTATTGTATGATTTTTATGTTTTATGATCTATGTCTTGAGATGCAAATGCATAATTTGAATTATTTTTAATGAAACTAGATGCGAAAATTCAAGCTAAATGAGCTTTCACTAATGTAAAATTTGAAATGCTAGAATGCAAATTAACCAATGGACATCCTAATGAAATGTTAATGCAAGATAAGTCTAGGATGTAAATTCACTCCAAATCATAATTGTGATGTTCTAAGGGAAAGTTCACAAAATTGGAACTAGTGAAAATGGGAGAAACTGTGATTAAGCTCTATCACACCCACTTTCAAAGTAATTCAACTCAAGGATAACCATAGAGATTTGAATGCAAAAGAGAAAGAGATCTTGCAATAGGGTTGTCTTAGGAATTGAATATAATCTAATCAAGGGTTCACCACCAATTTTAGACTTGGAAAATATAATGAAATGCAAGATGTAATGAAAAACCCTAATTGAATGCAAACTAACACTAAATGACCTAGAAAAGTGAGTGAAATGCAACATAAAAAAGTAAAACAGAAAGTGTGCACCTAGGAAATTGGAGAAGACTGAATGAAGGTATGGATTACTAGAAATTCTACTTTTAGGGCTGACTGGGACTCATTTGCCAAGTTGGGTGAATCAATCCTGTTTTAGGGAAACTAGATTAGAACAAGTATTTTCCAAAAGGGTATCCAGATCTACAAAATCCTTAAAATGTACTAGAACTAGGACTAATTCACTTGAAGTGGTGAATTAGTCTAGTTGGACTTTTCTACAACTTCAAAAATTGATTATTCTCTTCTTTTTCTACTTTTCTCTTATTGATTGGTTTCTGGATTCAAATCTCTAATTTACAACCTATAGGTGATCTCCAATTTTCTCCAAGGCTTGATGAAAACTTTGAAAACTTTGAATTATTTGAAATTTTTGTCCTATCTTTCTCCTTATGAAATATGCAACCTAGACTTGCAAATCACACATAACAAAAAGGGGAAAATGTTGGGGGTTAGTGGATGGGGGTTTTCCTTGGTCAAACCCCTTGTTGGTATTTAAAACTTGAAATGAAAGAAAATATGAATGGAGAATGATGAATGAACAAAATAAAATATTGTAACTCACCAAACCCTTGCAATAATATTTTGCAAATATGCTTGAAATGGATACAATGGATGTGTTTCTTGACTCTTGCTTGTGTCATATTGATCTTTCTTGAAACACTTTCTTGAATCATAAACCCTACATCACAATTTTTAGCACAATAGAAAACATGATATATTGGAACTTGAGTGCTACTATAAGAGAGTTGATAATCTTCCCATGAATGTTCTTGTGAATGCACTTCTAAACACTTGATTTATTGTTAGATTGCTAGGTATGAAAATGAGAGAATGAACCTTCTATTTACACTTAATAATACAAAAATTCCTGAAATACAACACTACAAGCCAAAAATCAAATTTAGGAGAACAAAATCCTACCAATTTTTTTGCATTAAATTTGATTTTGGACCACATAGGACTCATTAAACCAAGGTGGTGAATGAGTCCCATCAAACATAATGTATGAGACCAAAAACCAAAAGTGTCTAGAAATGTGTGCAATCTAGTTCGGGGCCAAAAGATCAAGGTGGGACCCATTTGTCCAAGGTGGAAAATGAGTCCTAGATCCCAAAATCTAGGCCACACAAACCAAAAACACCTGAATTATGACTAGTTACTAATTTTTGTCAGGATTATCCTCAAAAAGATGCAATAAATGAGGCTTTTGGATGAAAAATAGGGCCAATTAAAGCATAATAAAGCACAATTATTAATGAAAATCCTAGAGAAGTGTGAAAGTGTGTTATAACACTTTACAACACTCCAAATAAGGAAAGATTAATTCCGATTTTGATTAAAATGAGGTTTATTATATTTAATTATTTGATAAAACCCTATAAAAATGTGAAAGTGTGTTACAACACTTCACAAAACTTTAGCAAGTTACCATTAAAATGAATTAGTTCACAAGGGAATAATACTAAATGTGAATGTGTCAATCAAACTACAACACTGAATCAATGCAATATTAAGCCAAAATCACATTGAGGGCCAAAAGAAGCCAGAAAAAGTAGAAGGGTTACATTTTCGGTTGTTCCAATGAATAACTCTATGTAAAAAAGGTTTTACCTATGAACCAACATAGAAAAAAGAAGTAAATGTTATACCTACATCAACAATAGTTGTTATGTGATTTGATGTATAGAGGGGTGGAATAGATGGCTACACAGACAAGGATCAAGATCAAATCAATTAATCAAAAGGATGCATTGATTGAATATCCGATCTTAGGGTTTCATAGAGAGAATGAAGGAAAATACTATGCACTAGAATTTATTGTTCTATGGCTCAATATAACTATATGACAGAGATTTTTTTTTGAACCCTAATAATGGATCTTGAGGCATGGAGAATCCTAACATGGTGATCATCAATTATCTCTACAAAAAATACTTCAGAACATGGTCTAAGTGGGCAATTGATTTGTGAAAGAGAGATTATATAGTAAAGAAGTGATTCTAAGCTCCAGATATAGACATAGAATGCACTAAACAGGAAGGAGAATAGAGCTAAATTAGGTGGGTGTAGAGTAGTGGAATGAGTTGCTAGAACACCAACATATAGTTGAGCAGTTGTAGAGTAAGTTGTAACAGTGAATTGTGTTCTTAATGAACAAATTGTTATAATCACTTAGATTATAAATCTAAGAGGTTGGTGCCATCAAATAACTATATTGGTGCTCAATGTAGGGGATTGGATTCTCCTTAGGGTTGGTTCCATTAAAATTTGTAACAAAAGGTCCATTTGTGAGGCTAGATTAGGATGGTAGCTCCCAACAACATTTTCTCACCATTGTTTTTCCCATGTGTTCTCCACGTATATCTATTGTTATGTGTTGATTCTTTATGTGAATGTTTTTTTCATATCTTTTATGTTTTAATCTTCACATCTAGATTTAAGAATGGTATCTTCACCTAGGATAAGAAGGATACAATTTAAGAATATATTGATTCAACCCCCTCTCATTAGATTTTTGTGTTCCAATAACTGGTATTAGAACCCTAGGTTCCCTAGGAGAAGCTTAACCAACTCAGGTAGATACTTGGATTTATAAACACAATGACCATTAAAGAAAGTTCTTCCATAAACAATCCACCATGGTTTGATGGAATATATTATACCTTTTGGAGTTTTTTGATGAAGAGATATTTACGTTATTTAAGATTTGAAGTGTGGATGTCTATTGTGAATGGATATAGACCACTATCCACACCTCCTATTGATTCTAAATGGAAGAGAGACTATAAGAACAATGAGAAGGCATGAATTGCTATTATAAATAGCTTGTCTACATCAATGCATAGCAAGCTTATGTATTATAAAAATGTACAACATCTTTGGGGTACATTGAGAAAAATCTTTAAAGGTGATGAAAAACTAAAATTGGCTAAGATTCAAGTATTGAGGGCAAAATTTGTAGGTCTAAAGATGACAGAAGAAGAGAATACAATAGATTATCTTTAGAGATTCAATGATATGGTAATCCATTAGAGGATATGGAGAAGATATAAAAGAAGAGGTCATTGTACTAAAAGTTTTTAGTTCCATGACATATAGATATGATTCTAGGATCTCTACAATAGAGGAAGGAAGAGAAATAGACATACTCACTCTTAGTGAGTTTCATGGTATATTCAGTGCTTATGAGATGAGGATGGGAGATGGAGAACCATCCTGAAAAGAAGTTTCTTTTAAATTTGTTAACAATGTAAAGGATGAAGTGCCTGAGAAAGAGAAAACTGAGACCACCACATCTAGACAAGGAGAGACTGATGAGAAAGAGTAAAACTTCAACAAAAGATTAAGGATAGGATCAGGCAAGTACACAGTTAAGTTACCTTTCAAATGCTTTGACTATGGGAAGGTAGGATATTTTTCCTTCAAATTTCCCTACAAGAAGGATAAATGTGAACAAGAATAAGACCATAAGATGAAGAAAAGAAATTACCCTAAAATGAAGATATTTGGAAAGAAAAAGAAGAGCCTGTATATCCAAGAAGGAAGTGACTCATCTGATGCAAATGATAGCTCAAATGAAGAACTTGACCATGCTCTTATAATGGAGAAAAAGGAAGAATTTATCCTCATGATAAAAGACTTTGTGAAATAAAATAAATCAGGTTTACAGTTGGAAAAAGGTAAGAGTTACTTTTTCAATGAGTGAAATTTTTTATGAAATATTTAGAGTAGAAGAAAAATCAGGCTCAAATGGTGAGAAATCATGCAAGGAAGATGCTAAAGAGAAGAAGTTTACTAAGTTGAAGAAGTCAAATGAAGAAAATAAGCATATGGAAGAGAAGAAGAATAGCCATTTAGTCAATAATCAACAAAGGAGGAAGTAGAATATGACAAGGATGGATGCTAATGGTTTTACAAGAGTGTGTGCTCAAAGGAGGCCAAGACACAAAAGACCACCTCATCAAACTTAAGGAAATTCTATGACTAAGTATTCCTCATACTTTCATGGATGTTGTTATACATGTAATCAATTTGGTCATAGGGCTAGAGAATGTAGAGTCATTCATAAGGGAAATATAAATTATGCAAGCAAAAATCCATTTTCTCCCTTCGTTGATATGAGTGTGATATGTTACAACTGCAACAATTTTGTAACATTGCTAGAGACTATAGAATAAAGTTCATAAGAATAAATTTTTAGTCTAAGAAGAAGAAGAATACAAACCTGGAAAATGAAAAGGAATCTATGGTTCCTAAGGAAGAGGGTGAGAAGATTTAAAAGAAGCCTAAGAAAGTATGGTAAGAAAAAAAATGGAGCTCCACTCAATCTATGATTGCCGAAACTAATTGCCCAAACTACACTACATGTAAAGACACAAAATATCTAGGTAATTGATAGTGACTACTCCAAGCATATGATTGGAGATAAGAGAAAATTAATTGAGCTAAAAAAGTGTAAAGAAGGCTCAGTAAGATTAGGAGACAATACTTCCATCAAGATTTGTGGGAAAGAAATCTTGAGCCTAGATGGGAAGAAAAAGGAAAAAGATGTTCTTTATGTAGAAGGGTTAAAGGCTAACCTTTTAAGTGTTAGCTAGATATGTGACAATGATTACAAAGTTTCATTTAACTATAAAGGCTATAAGATAAGTAAGAATGGGAAGAAAATTTCACAAGGAGTTAGGAATGATAGCAACCTATACAACCTTTGTGAACTAAAAGGAAACAATTGTCTAATAAGTCGTGTAGATGAGAATTGGTTGTGGCATAAAATATTGGGCCATGTTAATTTTGAAAATCTGATCAAAATAAGCTCAAATAGGCTAGTAAGAAATTTGCCAAAGATAACCAAGTCTGTGAACACTACCTGCAAAGGATGTCGATAAGGAAAGAAAATAAGGGTCAAATTTCTAGATAAAGACTATTTGACCACAAAACCCTTACAAATAGTCCAAATTGATCTTTTTGGTTGCATGAGGACAAAAGGGTTGCAAGGTGAAAGGTATTTCATGCTGCTAATTGATGATTATACAAGAATGGAATGGGTAACACTTCTAAAGGACAAGGCTGAGGAATTTGAAGAGTTTAAGATATTCAAAAATCTTGTTGAGAAGGAAACAAGTAGGAGAATGAAGTGATTAAGATTAGATAAAGGAGGATAATTCACATCAAGTGAATTCAATAGGTACTGTGAAGACCATGGAATTAAGAGGCAATATTCTGCACCAAGAACCCCATAACAAAATGGAGTTGTAGAGAGAATAAATAGAATAGTTAAAGACATGGGTAGAGAAATATTGAGTGAGGCCAAACTGTCTAATAATTTTTGGAAGGAAGTAGTTCAAACTGTTGTATACATTCATAATAGAGCTCTTTTAAGAGGAATTAGTGGCAAGACACCATACGAACTATGGTTTGGCATTC
Organism: Sequoiadendron giganteum; assembly: GCA_007115665.2. Lineage (NCBI taxonomy): Eukaryota > Viridiplantae > Streptophyta > Pinopsida > Cupressales > Cupressaceae > Sequoiadendron > Sequoiadendron giganteum. Next base: position 303,899,469 of record CM021102.1, read on the forward strand.
TTGCATCTATCAAGTACTTTAATGTATTTGGTAGCAAATGCTACATAAACAAAGAAGATGAGAATTTGGGGAGATTTCATTTGAGGTGTGATCAAGGGATATTTGTAGGATAATCCAACCAAAGCAAGTCTTACATGTGTTATAACAAGAGGTTGCATAAGATAGTGGAAAGCATCAATGTCAAAATTGATGAGGATTTAAATCAGGCCAGGCCTAGCAAAACAAAACTTGAGATTGAATCAAAAGATGAAGAGGTTATTGTTCATGAAGGTAATGAGGAAGAATTATGTGAACAAGATATTAAAGGGCACTTGGAAAGTATGCGCAAAAGGATAATCTAGCAGATTAAAAAATTTGTGATAAAAATGAAGTAGTTCTGACCAAGAGAAAATTTGCAAAGAATAAGGAACAAGTAAATTTTTCTCTCTTGTCATAGATTTAGCCAAAAAGTTTCTCTAAAGCCAGTAAGGATGAGAGTTGGCTAAAGGCCATAGAAGAAGAGTTAAATTATATTTATGAGAATAAAAAATGGGAATCGGTTCCTCAACCCCCAAGCAAAAATATCAATGGCACAAAATTGGTGTTTAGAAACAAGCTTAATGAAGATGGAGATGTAGTAAGAAATAAGGAAAGATTAGCATGCAAGGAGTATGATCAAGTTGAAAGGATTGAATTTGAAGAAAAATTTGTACCGATGAAAAGATTAGAAGAAATAAGAATGTTTCTTGCATTTTATGTGTATAAGGGATTCAAAGTATATCAGATGGATGTCAAATCTACAAATTTGAAAGGAAAAATAGAAGAGGAAGTCTACATAGAACAACCAAAAGTTTCTAGTTGTTAGAGGATGATGATTATGTGTGCAAATTAAATAAAGCACTATATGATCTTAAGCAAGCACTAAGAGCATGGTATTCTAGATTAGACTAGTACCTACAACAAAAAGAATTCAAAAGGGGATGTGAAGACAATAATTTATATTTCAAATCTGAAAATGAGCACATTATTATTGTTGTTTATGTATATGACATCATTTTTGGAGGTAGAAATGATAAAATGTGTAAAATATTTGCTACACACATGCAAGATGAATTTGAGATGCCAATTTTAGGAGAGTTGCCATTGTTCCTTGGCTTAAAAATTGTGCAAATTGCTAATGGGATAATCATATCTCAAACTAAGTATTCTAAGGAGATGCTCAAGAAATTTGGCATGGAAGATAGTAGACCATTCAACACCCCCATGATAGCTAGCTACAAATTGAGTAAGTCAGATGAATTACCAAAGGAAAATAAGAGAATGAGTAGTTCAATGATTGGAATCTTGCCATACTTAACTACATCAAGATCAAATATTATGAAAGTAATATGTTTGGTTGCAATATTTTAGGTTGCACCAATTTAATTGCATGCCAATGTAGTAAAAATAATATTTAGATACATCAAAATTACTATTGATTATGGGTTAGGTACCCCAAGAGAAAGGATTTTTCCTTAACGACATATACATATGTTGATTAGGCAAGATTTGTGGATGATAGGAAAAGCACCAGTGGTCGAGCATTCTTTTTTTGAAATGAGTTAGTTTCCTAGATGAGCAAGAAGCAAGAATCAATTGTTGTATCCACTATAGAAGTTGATTATGTGGTAGTAGCAACATGTTGTACCCAAGTCCTATGGATGAAGAAAAGACTTAAGGACATCAAAGTGGAGTACAAACAACCAATATCAATTCTTTGTGATAATTCTAGTGCCATAATACATATCAAAGAATCTAGTGATGCACTCCAGAACAAAGAACATAAATATTAAGTATCACTTGATAGGAGAGAAGGTTGTAGATAAGGAAGTCAACATGGAGTATGTTCCAACAAAAGAATAAGTGGCTGCCATTTTCACCAAGCCTCTTCTCAAGGAACAAATTGAACATTTGAGGTAGAATTTAGGAGTCATTTCTCCCACATCATATCACTAACTTCTTTAGTGATAGGGTGTGGATCCAGGGGGAAATTCTATGGTACTTTATTCATCCCTAGAAATGAAAGGATAGATAAGCTAGGTAACAATGGCTTTACAAATTTCTAATGACTTGATGGTTGCATAATCATGATTCCCACTTTCTCTTTGAATTTCTTGTCAAAGGGGGAGTGTTTTTTTAGGGGGAGTCTACCCTTTTCCATTGATGTCAAAGGGGGAGAAAGTAAGAAATTTTTTAATTGAGCAGGATGAAATGGTAGAGGTGCATATCAAAGGGGGGAAACATGAACAAATGTTGAAATGGGAGCTTGGTGAGAAAACAAGAACAAGGTGTGCAAATTTCTTAGGAATTCCAATTGGTACAGAGATCTAATGTTAAAGATTTCAATTGATTTCAATTGGTATTATACCATTTTAGACTAGTTGGTATGAGAGTTTAGTTTTTCCATCAATGATAAAAGGGGAAATTGTTGGCATATTATTGTCATTGATGTCAAAAGGGGATCAGGCATGTGGTAGAACTGATTCTGTAAGAAGGGAGTGTTGATATTAATGTCAAAATATTATTATAGATGTCTAAGAAAGATGGTGTATTAAGAATTTGGGTTTGGAAGTTGGAATGTAAGTTAAAAATGTTGCTCAAGATATTTCTTTGTTGTTATGCAATTTTTTTACTGTATTGCAGTGAATTCTTATAGTGTTCATGAGAAAAATAAATGGCCAAATTTAATATGGTTTTTCTTATAGCATCTATAAAATATGTTCTATAGATCCAAGGGGTAAAGGATGAGATCAAAATTGGTTTATTTATGCCCTCATACAATTAGGGTTTATCAGTTATACCCTAAGTTGTTGTAGTCATTGCACCTTAACAATTATTTTATTTTATCAATGACTGCTTGTTGAAGGTTATAGCTTGCATAAGTTATAAGTTATGTCCATCAAGCTCATTCAGTGATTGGCACCTCATGTTGTCACTTGGTTGATGATGTTAGTGTGTTTCCTTGGAGATCAAACAATGCGAGTTCAAAGTGTCCAAATTTGACGGCTATCACTAGATCTCACACATCACTGAAATATTTTAGAAGTAGGTTTCTATATTAGTGATACATGATGGATATGGTTTAACAGTTGTGATCAAATTGATTGGAATGTGTCCATTATCCCACTATGCTTATGGTGGGTCCTAGGTGAGCCTTGTTAGGAAGTAGGTATTGGATGAGATCCGACATGTTTTGATCCAAGGATGCATGATAAATGAGAATAAAATTTGGTGTGTCTAATAGACACATGGAATCATCACTTCACAATACTATTATGAAGCAAAGAATTTGAAGATTTGGTCAATGAGCGACACTAAGTGGATGGTGATGTCAACAAGGATAGGTTTCAAAAAGTTAGTGCATTGTGGAGTATTAGTGCATCATGCTTACACATCCTTGAGACACTAGGATTTCAACGATATGTGATGAGAGTTGTGAACTAATGGAGTATGGTGTTAGTGAAATACACATGGCATAAGCTTTCCAACCTATGAAGATGTTGTACGCCCATTGTTAGAGATAACAGGATAGTGGGCGATGACTTAGATTGATCAATAAGTGATCCAATAGTGATTGTTCCACTTTGATACATCATAGATAAGAGTGGTGATGCTCGTATTAATCAGAGATATGAGATGGATGATAGAGATTCAAGGAAGGTGAATGAACATTGGTCACTGCATCCCAAAAATGGATTTGAATGTTCTAAGTGTTTTTGTGATACACGATGGGTGTGATTTCAAGGGGAGTGAAATCAACGACAAAGGTTTAAAGACTGTTTATTGAATGGTTATTTTTTAAATTATGAATACAAGTGGAGAATATAGGATCATGACATGAAGGTAGGAGATCAATGGCTAACTCTACGTAAACAAGGTTTCACCTATGAACCAACATGGAGAAAATAATTAAATATTCTACTTGAATCAATGACAGTTGTAATGTGATTTGATGTATAAATTAGCAACATAGATGGTTACAAAGACAAGGATCAAGATCATATTGAATAATCAAAAGGATACATTGATTACATATCTGATCTTAGGGTTTGGTAGAGGGAGAATGAAGGAAAATAATCTGCACTAGAATTTATTGTTATGTGGCTCAATATAACTATATGATAGAGGAGACAATTTTTAAACCCCAACAATAGATCTGGATTCCTACAGAATATTGATGTCATGATCACCAACTAGCTCTACATAAAACACATTATAGCATGGTCTAGGTGGGCAACTAATTGGTTAAAGAGAGAGTATATAGTGCAAAAGTGATTTTGAGCTCTAGAGATGGAAAAAGAATGCACTAAAGAAGAAGAGTAAGAACAAAGTTGAATTAGTAGGGTGAAGAGTAGAGGAATTTTTTTTGGAATGGAAACATATAATTAAGTAGGCTTATAGTAAGTTGTAACAGTGAATTGTGTTTTTAATGAAAACATTATAATAATCACTTAGATTGTAAATCTGATAGGTTGGTGCCATCAAATAAACTGAGTTTGTGCTTAGTGTAGGGGATTTGAGTCTCCTTAGGGTTGGTTCCCTTAAAATTTGTAGCAAAAGGTTCATTTTTGAGGCTAGATTAGGACAATAGCAACTAGCAGCATTTTCTCATTGTGTTTTTTCCCATCTAAGTTTTTCCATGTATACCTAGTGTTATGTGTTTACTCTTTATGTGCATGTGTTTGTCATATCTTTTATGTTTTAATCTACACATCTAGATTTAAGAATGGTATCTACACCTAGGATAAGAAGGCTAAAATTTTAGAATCTATCGATTCACCCCCCTCTCAATAGATTGTTGTGTTCCAACAAATGTTGCCTTGATTTAGTGTTGTAATGTGTTTAAAAAATTCACATTAGATCTTGAGCCCTTGTAAAATAAATGGACTTAGTTGTTCCTTATTTAAGGTGTTATAAAGTGTATCCTAATACTTTCACACTAATCTATTGTCTTCATTATTAATTGGGATTTTTTATGCCTTATTTCGCCTTATTTTGCATCCACGAGCCTTAATTAATGTACCTTTCCAAGGATAATATTGACATAAACCAATATCCAATACTAATTCAAGTTATTTTGGATTGTATGGCCCAAATTTAGTGATTTGGAACTCATATGCCACCTTGGTCTTATGGGTCCTAGCTAAGTTTTGGGGCCTTGATCTAGATTTCACATTAATCTAATAATTTCTTGAGAAATATGTCCCATAGCTTAGCCTAATGGGAGTCATACACCACTTTTGGCATATGAGTCCCACTTAGCTTAGGACTGAATTAAATTTAATTTCTTGGTGGGATTTTATTCTCCTAGAGGCGATGTGGACTAGTAGTGTTGAAATTTTATGCTATTTGGCGTAAACAAGTATAAATACAGGGTTATTTAATTCATTTTTCACCTAATAAGCAATTAAGTGATCTAGCATATTGAGTATTCATGTGTCATAGAAAATTTGAGTTCACAAGAGAAATCAAAAGTCTACATGATCATTCAATAGCATTGAAGAGTTGATTATCAATTATTTTCGAGCATTATTCAAGTATCAGGAATCACGTGAAAGTCATCATGCATCATGTTTGTTTTTGAGATAATAATTGTGATGTAAGGTTCCATGATTCAAGAAAAAATTCAATTGAATATATATTACATTCAAGAAAGAGAAAATATCCACATCAATTGGAGCCATCTCATACATGTTTTGTAGCATCTTATTCTAAGGTTTGGTGAGTTACAACATTTCTTATTTGTTAATTAAACATTCCTCCTTTCCATTTAATTTCATTAGAATGTTTGATTACCAAAATGGGGTTTGATAAATGAAAACCCATTTCCACTAATAAAATAACATTTCCCCTTCTCTTTAGTGTGTGATTTGTAGATCTAGATTTAAGATCCTCTGAGGAGCAATAATGGAAAGAAGTCATATTATTTAGAAGATCATTAAAAGACATCTAAAGAGCAGAACTTAACAAATTGGATCCAAAAATCAGGTTGAGAAGACATAATAGAGATTGAAGATTATATTCAGATCTTGATCCTCTCAAAATGCCAGCAAGATTGATACACAACTTTTGGAATATGATTCCCAATATAGCAATTTTTCTAGATTTTTTACGATCTAGACTTGTCATCACAAGATTCCTATTTCATCCTACAAATTGTAGTCTAGGATTGATACACTTGACTTGGCATAGGAGTCTCAGTGTACCTTAAAATATATACTTTTAGAATTTCAAAGCTTAAGCACATTCGAGTTTCCAGGTGCATTTATCTAATTTCCCAGTTTTCTTTTTTTTTTACATTCATTTCTAGGTCATTTATTCAAGTCTTGCATATCATTAAGTTTCATAATTAGATCTTGCATGCTACTAGTCTTTCCAAGCCCTAGCTTGGTGTTGAACCCCTTTGTAGTCTTTGATCACACCCTATGATAACCTTTAGTAGATCTCTTTCCCTCATTCCATTCTTGGATGGATATCTCTAAGGTTTCCTTGAGCGAAACAAGAGTGTGAAGTAGGAACCCTATCTCATCAAAAATAAGGCCTCCCCCTATTTCTGTTGTTTCAAATTTTGGTGAACCCACATTTAGAACACCTAATTTGTAATTTGGAGTGCATCATAATACTAGACCTAGCTTGCATCAACATTGCATCTAGGGTTTCTAATTCTTGCATCAGTGAAAGTGCATATAGGTTGCATTTTTGCATCTTGCATCATTGAATTTCATTTGAAATCTACGTTTGCACTTAGTCTAGACATCATCCAAACTAGAAAACATAAAATTTACACAAAATTTGGTGAAAATGGTGTAAAAACCATTTGGGACTCATACACCCCTCTGGGAAATTTACTCCCAGTATAGGTGGTTTTCCCTAATTTCTAGGTCTTTTTTGGTGACTTTTATTCAAGATTTAAATCTCTAAAAAATACTTATTGGGACTCATACACCCCTCTAAGTGATTTAGTCCTATTTAATATTTTGAACTATATTTTCCAATGTTAAAAAAATATGTTTGTATGTTTCAGTTTGCTACTATTAGTTATTTGTTTCAGTTTGTGAAATTTTTCATTTTCTTCATTTCATTGCATCTAGCTTCATTTGGTTCATTATGTACATCGCATAATCTCATACTTGCATCTAGATATTTTATTCTAATTTCCTGCATTGAATTTCATCATGGATATGTGCTTTGGTAAGCTATGGATGTCCTTGAAATCCCTTGTAGATGTTTCAAGTTGTGCTTTTGGAAATGGTGTTAATAAAAATGAACTTACACATGCTCACTCCAATCCTAATGCATGTCCTCCTCATGATGTTGGCATCATTGGAAAAGATGATATCAACATGAATAAATTCATAAACTATTTATTTAATAACCTCAATACTAATGCATCATTTTATCCATCCATGAATCAACCAACACCCCCTCTAATACCACCACTTGAGATGTTTGGTTACCTACATCCTAAACTTGAAACACAAACTAAAGTTCCCTATAATAGGTGAAGCTAGTTCCTCTAACAAAGAAAATAATAAACCCTTATATGTTAGAAAAATTACCAACACTCCCATCAATATAGAACAAAGACAAAAAAGGATTCATGATCTTATGCATACAAGGATGTGATATAAGTGAACATGAAATTCATCACCTCTTAGAATAAATACTAACGAAAGATACAAAAGGGTTATGATATCAATATCCTCCTTCCTAAAGAACAACAAATTCCTCATAACTATGATATGGATGATACAATCATTTTAGGTCCTCCTCCTTAACATTCAACTTGAGAAGTTGGTGAATCTAGCAAGCGGCAAAGGTTGTACAAACTAAAGAAACTAAAATTTCCTTGTCCACCAAGTACCATTGAAAGAACTTTACAAATACTTCTAAACCAAAGAATAATTAAAAGACCACCCATAAGAGAAGATCAATCTCCAAATCCTATGAATACAAACACATCACATTATCGATACAATAGAGTTCTTGGACATAGTACTAATGAGTATTGAGCTTTAAAACAAATATTTAAAAAGTTTGGTATCATATAAATAGTCCCTTAAAGAATTTCCATCCACTCCTTTCCATGTGATAGTTGTAGAATCATAACATTCTCACTATTACACACTTTACATTTATTGCAAATCATTTGAAAATGCAAGGAGATCTTTCTCATCACCTATCTTGACTCATTCTTGTCTTGCACAAAGTGTGGGCAAGAATTAGGTAGCCTTGTCCTAGTAGCACATTTTTCATTGTCTATTTGGCTATAATAAACATGATTGGGATGAGAATGGCCTACTGTTAGGTTTAATCACATGTGGCTTACTAGTATTTTACATTATTTCCTTTTCTTTTGTGTGATTTCATGTGTGTATTGCGATCCTCTGTGCTATTATATTTGATGTATCTATCTCTTTTTGTGACATTTCTTTATTTGTACTTACATTCTTCTCTATGTAGTAAACCTTTTATCTTTTCTTGTTCTCATGTTTTCCTTTTGAGGATGATGCAAGGTGTCAATAAATTCATGTCTCTAACATGTTGACCCAAATAATTTGTCTTTGTTTATGCTCTCCTTGTATCATTCTTCTTGTTTTATGAGTATTTGGGGAATGATGATAGTTTTGATTTGTCTAAAAACATTGTAGCAAGAACATACTAAGCACAAATCCATGGACCCCTCATGTGTTTGTATTTTCATTTTTGTGGAAATCCCTTGCACTTTTCATGATGTAACTTTATTTGGAAACATATGACTTGGCATAGGGCTTTCCAAATAGGCTCTAATGTCCTTTTTATTGCTACCATTTATCATTTTCTACTTTAAAATAATTTCTCACAACATGGTGTTTAGAAATTTCCTTAAAGTTGGAGCATACATTGACATTATTCTTTTGCATTTCATGTTTCATTGTAGTCTTCTTACTTCATGTGATGTGTATTTCTCTTTGTGTTGACATTAGGTGAGATGTCCTTCAAAAGTGTGATCTCTCTTGGCATATTATACTCCTTTTAGTGGCTTGACATGACATACTGCATCCCCTAAGTTGTGAATCTTCTATTCTTTGATCGGTCCTCTCTTGGAGACATTAGCAAAAATGTTCCCTAAGTTGAGACCTTTCATGAACTAAGTAAAACTTCTTTGAACATTTCCTACACTAATTTTTATTTACAATGTTTTTTATATGGGCATTGTGCATAACACTCTTTGCATGCCTATGGAGCCATCTTTTTTGTTTATGATTTTAAATCATGTGAAGATTTTCTTGGATCATCAAGTTCAAAGTTAATAGGAGGTATAATTTTTGGTCTAGTTGAACTAGAAGCCGAACTCAGGTGTGACTTTCGCATAGCCACTTGCAAGTGTGTGTGAACAAATACTGTCTGCATGTGTATGTGTATCACCTTTTTGGATACTCACCCAAATGATAGCATATAATTTTGTTTCCTTAGAGTGAGAGTGTATTTTTGGACAAGAAACTTAAATATGATCCACAACATGTGGGACAAATAGTCGAAGCCTGATCCACTACTTTTATTTCGTTTTTCTTCTTCTCTTTGTAATTCATAATGTATGCTTGTGCCTTGGTTTTACTACTTATATCATTTTCATGTCTATTCTTTTGTGCCTATGTTGGATTTTCATAGGATCTTGATCCTAGGGGCTTGATCATCCCTCTTGATCATTGTCATCATATCTTATCAGCATTGGTAAACTTGGACCCATCTTCATGTGAGTTTCAAGGAAGCTCCTACTTTTAGTAAAGTGGGGGATAAATATGGAAACAAAAAAAATATCCCTCTACATTTTTGTGGTTGTCTAGGCCCTTCTTGTTAATTTAAAAATAAATATTTCCTTGATTTAGTGTTGTAATGTGTTTAACACATTCACATTAGGTCTTGAGCCCTTGTAAACTAAATAGACTTAGGTGTTCCTTATTTAAGGTGTTGTAGAGTGTATCATAACACTTTCACACTAATCTAGGGTTTTCATCATTAATTGGGCTTCCTTATGCCTTGTTTGGCCTTATTTTGTATCCACAAGCCTTAATTAATGTATATTTTTTAGGATAATACTTATATAAACCAGCCTCCAAAAATAATTCAGGTGTTTTTAAATTATATGGGCCATATTTACTAATCAAGAACTCATACACCACCTTGGGCATATGGGTCCCATCTAATTTTTGGGGCCCTAATAAAAAATTCACATGAATCTAAGCGTTTATTGAAAAATGTGTCCTATACCTTAGCCTAATGGGACTCATATGCCACTTTTGGCATACGAGTCTAGCTTAGCCTAGACCACATTCTTGGTAGGATTTTATTCTCCTATATTTGATATTGGCTTGTAGTGTTTTAATTTCGAGAAATTATGCATAAAAAAGTATAAACACAACGTCATTTCAATCATTTTTTACCTAAAAAGAAATTAAGTGATCTAGCAACTTGAGTATTCATACCTTATTGAAAATTTGAATTCAAAAGAGAATTCAATATCCTACAAGAGAATTCAAGAGCATTTAATAGTTGATTATCAATTTTTTTTTTAGCATTATTCACATATCAAGAATCATGTCAAAGTCATCATTCATCATGTTTTTTTTTTCCCACAATTGTGATGTTGGGTTTCACGATTCAAACAAGCATTAAATTCAAGATCCACATGCATTGAAGCCATATCATACATGTTTGCAGCATCTTATTATAGGGTTTGGTGAGTTGCAACATTTCTTACTTGTTAATTCATCATTCCTTCTTTCCATTTGATTTCATTACAAGGTTTGATAAGCAAAGCATGGTTTGACCAAGGAAAACCCCTTTCCACCATCGAAACAACATTTTTCCCTCTCTTTAGTGTGTGATTTATAGATCTAGGTTGAAGATCCTCTAAGGAGAAATATTGCAAAGAATTTTTTAAGTTGTAATGTTGCCCAAGTTGTCATCTTGTTTAGAAAGTCATTAAAATAAATATACAAATCATAATCCAACAATTCGGATGTAGTAATTGGGTTGAAAAGATAGAGTAGATATTGAATAATAGATTTAAATCTTGATCCTCTAAAAAGGCTAAGAACTATTGATACACCACTTCTAACATATGAGTCCCAATATCATGAGTTTTCTAGATTTCTAAAGATCCATACTTGTTATCACCAGATTCATGTTTTAGCCTAGAAACCCTAGTCTCTTGGACTAATATGCCTAGCCTATCGTATGAGTCCTAGTGTACCATAAAATATGAATTTTCAGAATTACAAATCTTATTCTGAGTATGTTCAAGTTTCCAATTGCACTCTCTGATTTCTCAAATTTTTATTCTATTTTACATTCATTTTTAGGTCATTTATTCAAGTCTTGCATCTCATTAAGTTTCATAATTAGATCTTTCATGTATTACTAGTATTTCAAAGCCCTAGCTTGGTGGTGAACCCCTTTTTAGTCTCTAATCATACCCTAGGAAAATCTTTAGTAGATCTCTTCCCCTCATTCCATCCTTGGATTGAGATCTCTAGTGTTTCCTTGAGTGAAACACGAGTGTGAAGTAGAAAGCCTATTTCCTCAAAGATAAGGCCTCCCCTTATTTTTGTTGTTTCATCTATATATGATGAAATTGATGAAACAAAATTCTATAAATGGAAGGAGAAATCTTAAAATAGCAGACAAGAATATACAAAAATGAATATTTTAATGCCCAAAAAATTAGAATGTGACCTTGATCAGGGACTCATTCGCTCTAGGGAAAATGTGTCCTAGGTGAGAATTTTGAAACAAAATTTTATAGATTTTTGAGTGATTTTTAGTATAGACAACAAGTTTCAACTTTAATTTTCTTTAAATTCAATGTTGAATACAAGTGCAAAATGTGACAAAATGATAACCTAGAAAAGCTAGTTTGATATGCAATTTTGTTTCATTTTTCAAATGTAAATGAATGCTATATAAGTCATATGCAAGATGATCGATTTTTTTTTATATTTTTTGGATTTAAAGAATGTAAAATATGCAATCCTAATTTAACCCTTAAATGAAATGTAAAGTTAAATGCAAACTAGACACCCTAAATGAAACCTAATTCAATTCAAACATATGCAAAAGAATGCAACATCTAAATCTACGATAAAAAAGGAATCCAAAATTGTAAAATTATAGAATCAAGCTTAGGTTCACCAAAATGAAACATTAAAAAATAGGGTTGATCACAATGGAGTGATGAACAATGGACATATTTTCCATATTTCATTCAAAATGTATACTATAAAATTTATATGAAGAATAATAATTAAATCTAACTAAAATACTAATAAAAAGGAATATATGGAAAATAAAAAAGGATGTATACTATTGATCATGATGTTATTTGCAACAAAAGTGTAGATAAAATCCTCATAGGAAAATTGCAAAGAACCTATCTTTAATTCAAAGACTAAACTAGGGAAACCTAAAAGTTTGAGGAATGGGGAAGATTGACTTAGCTTAATCCCAAGGCTCCAGTATTTAGGTCTTGACAATACTAGGTTCTCTTTATGGTATGATGTGATAATGTTGTTAATATCAAGGGATATATGGTTATGTCAAGTTTCTTTAAAGGAATCATAGGCATCAAATGGAAGATTCTCAGTTTGATCATTAAATAATTTCATGCAATCAACAAATTTGCAATAATATTTCATGAATATCAAATAACTTTGCTATCACTTAAGTAGATTTATCTTTAACCATTTAAAAATTTCATGGAAATGAAAGATATGTAATAATATTTCCATTCATTCATCTCTTTTTTTGGACCATTTTCTAAATTTAACATCTAATCTAAAATAAAGCATCAAAAATACTTGAAAAGTTAAATTTATCCCTAGTATTCTCCATGCATATGGTCCAATATTTAATCAAATAAAAGAAAACCATTCTATACATCACGAGATTGCTTCACAAATAGGCATAAAACAGTGTGATATTTTTAAGAAAGGGGTTTGATTTGGACACCAAGTAGGTTCTATATGCACCCTTAAATGACACATCATGTGGTCTTTCCTAGCTAAATGAACAAACCAACTACAAAAGGTTCATGAGATAGGTAGATTTTAAATTGGATTCGATATTGATTGAGTTCTATGTTCATACAAGTTTTTAATCTAGAATGATTTAGAAAATATAAAAAAAGAACAAAAATTAAAGAATTTTTGGCTCTTTCGACATCCACAAATTTTGAAATTAACTAAAAAAGAAAAATACATGAGAAGAAATCCAAGGGATGAATCAAATCAAGGCACATCGAATATGAAAACTAGCAAGAGAATTGATATCAAAGTGAATGGAGGTTGACTATCACTAGCACATTCATATCCTTTACATCTTTTATCTTCTTATTATCACCAGGATAATAACTTGAATTTGAAAAGTATGTGGGAACTTTCCCATATATTCGGAATGATTAATTTATCTTTTTTTTCCTACATCCTAGTTCTGCCTTGGGATTTATACTCTCAAGAATGGGCTAAACTAGAGGTTGGTGCTTTCTATTGCCACATTTGTAATACTAGTGTTTTCAGAATTCCGATGACCCAAGATCCACCTTTGCATACCTTCCTGAAATACGTCACCTGATCTAGATATGATTCTATCCAAGATCCAAATTTTCTTAACCGTCCATACCCTAACTTTAAATCCATTAATAAATAACACATTTTCAAAAAATGACATATATTTTCATGTAATTATTCCTTTTAGTAGGGTCATCAGACCATCATACCTTTTATATAACATTAAACTTTAAAACTTTACTTTTCATTGTTAGCTGATACCCGATACCCGCTACTTCACATTCTACCCATTATTTTCCTAGACCTCAAATTTTACTAGAATTTTCATATTTACTAGACCTCTGCTCCCGGACTAGAAAAAAATTCTCAACACCTTGTGTTACCTCTTTTACACTTTTATCTTTCCCATTTCTTGGTACCTGGTACTCGTCTGGGAACACTTTAATTATGAAGTACTCTTTAAAAAATATTTTTTGATTTCTACTTCCGATGATCTTTTTGACTATAGCACCTACCATAAGTGTTAGTTTTCAGTTGGGGTCTTCAAGTATTATAGTCTTGGGGCATGTTGTGAGACCACACAACAAATTGGAACTAATATGCATATTTTCAAACAATAGTTTTTTACCTTTACCTAGATTCTGATATAAAAACTGTAAAATTTCTCTCGAAAATATTAGTGTGTGCTTTGAATAATTCTAGTTTCTAAAACTGAGTAAAAAAATTTAGTTCATTGACATTGAACTACATAATTTAGTAATCCTCCAAAGCCAACCATGGATAGATCCTTGCTTCCAATCAAGCATCCATAGCCCTAACGAGTTAATCTATGTAATTCTTGGAAACATAGCTCTACTACCAGCTAGGCATGTATAGCCCCTGTAGAGATGTTTGGATAGTCTAAAGAGTTGGTTTTTATTATATATATATATATATATTGATAGCTCATTTCAACTTTTAAGCAATGAAGCCCACTATTAGGTTGGGAATTATAGTGGTAGCGAAGGTTACCTTTTGAATTTTCATTCAATGCAAATCCCTTCATCGTTTCACCATTTCCCAATTATTCCATATTCGTGTGTATTTATAGCTAAATTTTATAGCTCTTATACCAAATCTGAGCTAATTGAAAATAACTATATGTTAGAAGATATGTGTAAATTAAAATTTAGCAACAAACAACTTAATCGCCAAATTTAAATCTAAATTTATAACCATCAGTTACCACCCTTCCACTTTGATTTTATGGCAACTACTAAACAATCGGTTAGTAATTCTGATTGGACGGTGTTACACCATTTTAATACATCAAAATTATCATGATGACACTTATATCTAATGATAATATTATGCATTAAATTCGCATGCCCCAATGTGCATGTATCATTTCCTTCAATTTTTTTAGGTGTTGACATGTGCTACCTTACCATCTTTATTTTCATTTATGCATTGCATAGATGGGCACCTTCATGATTAATACGGATCAAAAAAAGCATAATGAAATGACCAATATTAATTTTGAAATCTTTAATTTGCTTGATTCATGATCTCCGTACTAGCCAATTTTCAAGAAACTTGCCACCAATTCTATGCGAATTAATTTGATTTAATGTTCTTCTTTGGAGAAATTCGTTTGGTCTCCACCTCAACTTAAAATTTCCAAGACTTTGACTTAGGAAACTATCTACCGCAACTTCCTCATGGATTTCTATAAATTTTGAACTTCTCTCAAATTCTCCATACCTTTTCTTTTCTCTGTCAATTATCATTTTCCATTTCCACTTTGCTAGAGCTTGCTTGCTTCTATGCCATGGATACTCCAATATTTTTGAGCTGTGTTTTCCTCTAGAATGACTTCATGTGTCATATCATGGCTTAGAGGCTTGAAAAGGTTTTCTTCATTTAGACTCCTAGCTTGATTGTACCAAATTTGTGCTTTGTCCTTGGGGAACAATTCATGGAATCCAAAGCATACTACTGATTGAATTCAAAATTAGCATCACAATTTGTAGCATCACTCTTAGACCTTGGGCTTTCTATTGAATATTTTCACTCTGTTGTGAATTTGATAGTGCATCTTAGATATCTAGGTAATTTGGATATTGTTCTATCTATTGTACACCTAAACATTAGAATCCACTCCGTAGATGGTATTCCTCAGTTCTTGGAACATGAAGAATTAGTTCCACTTTGGCCATTCCTGACTAACCTCCATACCTCTGACTTTGAAGTTCATCGAGAAAATACCTACTTAGGATATTTGTCCCTAGTAGATGAGGCATCCTAGATTGACTGAATGCCCACCCTTTTGTAACTCAGCTCTCTCATTTTTATACTTGTTTCACTTTTTGTAGAAAGAATTTTTGTACTTCCATTTATATACATAATACACACACATTTACTTAGCTCTATTGTACCTTTAAAGTGTGTATTTATTGTGTATGGTTTTATTTTTTATTTTTTTAATTCATAGCAAAATGTTTCCGAATAATTCAAGTTACTCTCATGTGTATAATGAGTTAACTAGAATTAACTAATGCAGAGGGAAAACTAGAAAGGAAACAAAAACAAAAGAAAACCCTATGAAAGAAAACAAACCCTAACCAGCTAAAACTTACCCTAGAACAAATGAATAACCCTAACTAAGAAATTTATTTTAAGCTCAATAACTATCTTCATTGTTGTTTTTTATGAATTATAGTAGGTTTATCTTTAAATTCAGTTGAATAAATTTCAAACCTCCTACTATAACAATGAATTATCTTAAATTTTCTATATTTAATAGATGCAAATTCAAATGTCTACTTACCAATAAATTGGCTCACATGTATGAGAATGAATTCATTAAAGATCAATTACACACACTTTTGTTTATTCCTCAATACTCTACCTTATTCCAGTCCTGGTTCATGGTTTTCTTCTTTACTTTGTTTAGTTCCATGAATGAATGTGTCAATTTCTTGATTTTCCTCTTCAATTTTTTTTGTCTTAGATCCTATCTTCACTTTGAAATTTTTTATACCAAGCAGTAACACACTCTATATCATGCATGGAATTAAGAAAATTTCCCCTTTTAGTACATAAATTTTCAATTTGGAATGATAAACATGTGTCTTTCGTTGGACTTTCCTACCCTTTACCTTCATTAACGTTTTTCATATGTTAAAAGAATGATAGCTCATCACTATTGTTTCCTTGTTTTTAGTGTGTGTCACCAAAAAGTGTAGCCTTGAAACTTTTCACTCATTTGGACCCTTTCCTATGGATTTTGGACCTTTCTCAACATCATTTTACACCTTCCCAAGCCTTGTACCAAAGTGTTGTAAGGTGTTGCAAAACATTTTCACACTTTCCTACCTACTTGTCATCACTAAATAAACCCTTTCTTATCCTATAATGACTCCTTAATGCACATACATTACTTATTTAAGTGTGTTTCATGAGAAAATCCTGACAAACATTATTAATCACTCAATCCCTCAAAACCAATCAAAAATGCCCAGGTGGACTAGATCACCACCTTGGGCGACCTAGTCCTATGTGGCTTAAAAATAAAATTTAACTTAAAATTCTTTCAGGATTTTATCTCCTAAACCCTAAGGTCGGCCTGTATGGTGTTATTTTCAGGGAAATTAGAACACAAATTTTATAATTAAAGGTTTTTCCCCTTATTTTTCACTTCTTATATCTCATTCTTTTACCCTCCAACATTCTTCTCAAGAAAGCTAGGGTTTTACATTCTAATTCAACAAGATATCCTTTGTTGAAGCACTCAAAGGTTGAATCCTCCATTGCTTCAACTCAAAATCTATAATCATGGCAAGGTAAGCTTCATCATTTCATGTTCCATTATATTATTTCATCATTTGATTTGATTATCTAAAAGGGGTTTGACCAATGCAAACCCCTACACCCTAACAATCAACATTTTCTTCTCTCTTTGTGTCTTTATAGATTTAGGTATCTTGGAAGCTTGGAAATAGATCAAGAATGGGTTGAAGACTTGTTTAGTTCATATAATTTTTGTTTAGGTTAATAATCTACACAAAAAGGCACCTACAGACCGAGAAGCAAAGTTGTAGATCCAGACACCAGAAGAAGCAAAAAGTGCAGACCGAGAGCCTTTACTTGTACCTTCAGATCTCCCAAAATATAGAAATAGAATAGGTATCTATTAGTGGAAACCTAGTATAACTATACATGCATTTCTTATTTTTTTGTATATCTGAGTACCCTTTTGGCAAAAACGGGTTCCAATAGATTTTCACAAAAAGAGGACTAGGTTGCCCAAAAAAGTGTAAATGTCCTAGTTGACCTTTGAATTAGATTATTTAGGTTTCTATACCTCCATTCCATCCCTCTTCAACCTCGAGGTTGACATATTTAATTTCATAAGTTTCTACTATAGTTTGTTTACATTTCGTAGTTCATTTGCATATCACAATGTGTATTCAAACATAGTTGCAGTTTCTAGGATCTACATTAATAGTTAGTTTCTATTTCCCATTTTCAATAATTAAATACCTTCACACACATCAAAAACCTTGACCATAATATTTGAATGAACACCAAAAATACCTTAGTGTGAAAGTGAGAGCCATTCCTTACCCTAGCTTCTAGGTGAAAAACTGTAGGAGCTCATCGGGCAATCCTTTTTTCCTAAGTGCATTGTTTTTGGTGGTTCATTTTGGTGAACCTTACATGAATCAAATTTTCAAATACCCTTCCTTTTTAGTTTAGATTCCTTTATCATCCTAGGTTTGCATTGCATTGAATTGTTCATTGTTTACATTGCATTATAGGGTTTAAATTTTGCATTAGTGAAAGTGCATATAGGTTGCATTTTTTCATCATATAACATTACACTCCATTGGAATTTTTCATTAAAATTTTAGGTCTGCATCACCCAATACAGAAACCACCTAACTAAATCCAAAACATCTGAAAAATCTCAACAAAATCACTAGGAGGACTAAGTTGCCACCTTGGGCGACTTAGTCCCTTTAGGAATTTGAAACAACCCTTTACAGAGTTTAAAACCCTATTTTTATGCTTCTTTTTGGTGCCCTTATCTTTTGTATCACTAGGTTGTGTTTCTGTAGCATGAATTTCATTAAAACTAATATAAATTAGCTCACTTTATGCATTGTTTAAATTAAATTTTGCATTTACACCATTTCATTTTTACATCCTTGCATAGTGTAATCAGTCAATTACCTTCTTTGAAATCTAAAAGTTTCATTTCATCCTATCTATTTACATTGTATTTTAAGTTTTCATATCTTCTATTCAATTTACATTATTATAAATAACATTCAATGGTACTTGTAGATAGCATTAGACTTTGGCCACGTTCGTTGTCTACATTAGTCCCTAGATTATTTAAATCAGATTCTTTAGAAAATGAAAGCAAAACATTAAAAACACTACATGCACCCACTCAGACCCTTCTTAATCCTTTTAGTGATGACTTGGATATGTTAGATGAAGCTCTTGATGACTTCACCTCATCTATCTCATCCACTAAATTTTTGCTAGAAGAGGAGGTAAACATTGATAATCATAATAATCATAAATGTTCTTCTCCTAATATCTCTCCCATTGGCGACAAAGATATCTTGAGGAAAGGATATACAATCATTGAAGATCGTGATGATCTTGTTTCCCCTCATCCTCCTCCACCTTTTCCAAACACTCAATAACAAAATTATGACATCATAAACACATCCCTAAACATTCCCTTACCTATTCTCTATAACAATGACCCTCAAATGTATTCTTCTCTTATCCATCCTTGATGCAATGAGGATAGGTTGGTGTTAGAATATATACTTATTAAAAGTCATGTAACTCTTTACCCTCCCTTCCCTAATGCTCCCACCCTTTGGGATAATCTATTTGAAAATCATAATGGTCCCTCTCTTGATGCCTCCTATCCTTGTGATGAAGCATGTGATGAACCTCTTCCAAGCTCTCCTACTATTGTAGATAATATGGAACAAGAGAATGAGACCTCTTACAATCAAATAGAACCCTCTCCGAATCATCCCATGATTATTAATCCCATCATTGATCATTCTCCTACTTGTGACTAAGTCATTTCAGATGAGCCAAACATTGAATGTAAAGAACATGAGGGTTTTAGTTCTCCTAAAATATTTCCTCTTAGGGAGGATATAATGATGAAAGAAAAGGATAAAATTGACTCTCCTTCCCAAGGGGATGTTAATATTATTCAACCTCAACTTACCCTTTATCCACCTTCAAACAAACCTAAACCTAAATTTACCCCTTACCCACCAAAGAATAAAGTGTTGCAGCAACCGAGTCATAATTTACCGTTGCTTATATAAATTACAATTGAAAAAATCCTCCACTTCATTACCTTCATACCCTTCAATCTTACCTCCCACCCCTCACTTAAATTCAATTCTTAGGGAGTATGAACTTGTTTAACAAATAAGGAATACTCCCACTAAGATATCATTATGGGATCTCATTCAAGTCTACCCTCACTATCACAACAAGATGCAAAATTCCCTACAACAAGTTCCTATCCCTTCTAACATAAAACCAAATGACATAGAAACTATTATTCACAGAATTAATGCTTATATTATTTTACACCAAAGTGAACTCCCTCCTTCGGATGTGCAAAAACAAAATGAATCTTTTATAATAATGTATCAATATGAAATAAAAGGGATCAAGAGAACTCTTGTAGATACCAACTCTACTCTTATTGTGTGTAGTGTGCACCTTTTGGATAGGCTTGGACTTGATAGATCCCACATGAAATATGATTCTCTCTCCATCAGATTATTTGGCAACATCACTAAGCAACCACTCGATGTGATCACTATACCTCTTACAGTTGGAATGGCCACATTGAACAATAAAATCAATGTTATGCTTCATGAAATTTCATGCGATGAATGGAGTGCCTTCCACTCTTCATCATAAGATGAAATACATCTACAAAAATAAAGTGTACACACTTGAAGTTGACCTTGAACCTAACAGTTGCTTGAACATTGATAAATATAAAGAGAATCACTTCAACGCCTTAACACCAACCACCCAAGTGGAACCCGCACAAGAAGAATTCCTAGACAATGATTGGGGTTCATTAGAATTCACCTCCTTTACTAGGAGAACCCGAGCCCACACACAAATAATCTAACAAGGGAAACATAGTCTTGTCAACACAAGACTCAGTCGATCCTTTGAAAGCATCCACCTAAACTAATTTAGATAAAGAAGCCAATGTTGCATCCTCACCTAATCCAAAAGTGTTGAAAAATATCTACAGAAAAGGATATGAACTTATGAAACAACTTGTATATAGTGGAAAAGGATGTGGTTCTAATGAACAAGGTATCCACAACCCTCTCGAGCCTCCTATGCACACAAAAAATTATGGTCTTGGATTTTTTTCCTTTCATCAAAATCATCAAACCTTACTCAAACATCAACAACATCCCTAATCACCCTTCTAAACCAACCTTAGACAATGATCCTTTGAAACCAATAAAGGACTCTTTGCTTAGCACCAATTTTATCTCGCAACCCACTATTGATTTATATTTTACACTTCCTCCAAATGCACATAGAAAATCTCACAATCTATAATGCCTTGCGTAAGTATGGCATCCTATACTAAGCAAGACCGTTATTTGTCACATGATAGCGGACCACCTTCTACCTTTGAACAAGAAGGTATCTTGTCAAGACTCATCCAAGATCACTTGCTTTCTCTTCCTCCTAGATCTTGAAAGAAATATTCAGCCAAAAATTCATTTTTTTCCTACCACTGAGTTCATGGTCATCACATTAATGAATGTAAGGCCTTGAGTAGTAAAATACAACATCTTAAGGAATTTGGTATTCTCCCTTATGTAGGGGCACCTAATTCCTCTAATTGATACGAATTTTCACTCAACCTTTCATTTCATTAATCCTTTTGGCTCACTCTTGTCCTACACTAAGTAGGGGCAAGGGGTTAATTAGCCTCTTCCCTCGTATGTAACTTGTAGTTTTCTCTTTTGACTACTCATTAACCTTTCACAAACATATAAGAGAAAGCTTGGGATGTGGATGATATTTCTTAAGTCGACTTGCATATGCCATAGTCTCCCCTTTCATGATGTAGCTTATCATAAACATATGACTCGACATAGGGACTTTCGAAAAAGCTTTCATGTCTTCCTCTTCTTCTACTTTAAATAAATTTATCATAGTAACGGTGTTTCAAAATTCCTTTAAAGTGGGGGAATACATCACCACTCACATTTCAATGTGTGATTTTCTTCTTCTTGTGGTTTCCTCTCTTGGAAAAAGTAGGTACAATGTTACCGACAATGAGACATTGCACTTGTCCTCTCTTACAAACAAGATGAGACCATTTGCACTTTTCCTCTCTTGGAGACATTACACATGATCTTCCTTAAGATGAGACATTGCACAAAAAAAGAAAAATCCCTTCGAAAAAAATCATTTTCTTTTGTGGTGCCTTATTAAACTTATTAGGATGTATAACTTTGGTATGGTTTGAGTGGGATCCCAAGTGGCATGACTTTCCCCATAGCCACCTATGTTTTTCACCTTTTTTTCCTTCTCACTCAGTAGACAATCAAAAGTCTCGTCGCCCTAGAGTGAGTCCACATCATCTTTTTGGACAAACAACCTAGATCTGATCCACAACTAGTTGGATAAATGGTTGAAGCTTGATCCAAATTTTTACTATCATTCTTTTCTTCCCTCTAGTTCTTGTCATCACATGATCATGTATCTCATTTTTTTTCAAATCATTCATCCTTGAATGTGTCCTTTACATTGATGTCTTCTTGACATATAATCTTGAATCTTGGGGGCTTGACCACATCCTTCCTCTTTTTCATTCTTCACCATCTCCATTGGGAGACATTACTATGAGTTTGAAGCAAGTTCATCCTCTCACTAAAGTGGGAGCTAAATGTGTCACCAAAAAGTGTAGCCTTGACCCTTTTCACTCATTTGGACTCTTTCATATGGATTTTGGACCTTTTTCAATATATTTTCACCCCTTTACAAGCCTTGTGCCAAAGTGTTGTAAAAAAATTCACACTTTCCTAGGCTTGTCATCATTAAATCAACCCTTTATTATGTTATAATGACCCCTTAATGCACATACATGCCTTACTTCAGTGTCTTTCTTGAGAAAATCCCAAAAAACATTATTAATAACTTCTTAATCCTTGAAAATTAATCAAAAATGCCTAGGTGGACTAGGTTTCCACCTTGGGCGATCTAGTCTCATGTGGCTTAAAAATCAAATTTAAGTTAAAATTCTTTTGAGATTTTGTCTCCTAAAACCTAAGATCGGCCTGTATGGTGTTATTTTTGGGGAAATGAGGTCACAACTTGTATAAATAATGGTTTTTTCCCTCATTTTGTACTTCTTCTATCTCATTTTCCCCTCTCTCATTATTTCACCCTCCAACATTCTTCTCAAGCAAGCTAGGGTTTTACATTCTAAGTCAACAAGACATCCTTTTCTAAAGTGCTCAAAGGTTGAATCCTCCATTGTTGCAACTCAAGATCTATCACCATGGAAATTTAAGCTTCATCATTTCATTCTTCATTACATTATTTCATCATTTTATTTGATTATCTAAAAGGGGTTTGACCAAGGCAATCCCCTACACCCTACCAATCAACATTCCCTTCTCTATCTTTGTGTGTTTGTAGATTTAGATATCTTGGAAGCTTGGATATCACTCAAGAATAGGTTCAAGACACTTTTAAGGAATCTCCTTGTTGGTTAGGCTAAGAATCTACACAAAAAGGCACCTACGGATCAAGAATCAAAGTTTTAGATCCGGACACTAGAAGAAGTAGAAACTATAAATTGAGACCCTTTCTTTCCTCCTTCAGATCTCCTGAAATCTAGAAGTGGGCTAGGTCACCATTAGTGGTGACCTAGTCCCACTATACATGAATTTATGGGTTTTCTGTAGATCTGAGTACACTTTTGGTAGAAATGGGTTCTGACATATTTTCATAAAAAGAGGACTAGGTCACCCAAAATGGCGTAAATATCCCAATTGACCTTTGCATTAGATTCTTCATGTTTCTAGACCTCCATGCCACCCCTCTTTAGCCTCGAGTTGCACACATTTAATTTCATAAGTTTCTATTATAGTTTGTTTACATTTCATAGTTCATTTGCATATCACAATGTGTATTCAACCATAGTTACACTTTCTAGGGTTTACATTAATAGATAGTTTTTATTTCCCATTTACAACACTTATAAACCTTCACACACATCAAAAACCCTAACCCTAATCTTTGAATGAACACAAAAAATACCTTAGTGCTAAAGAGAGTCTGTTCCTCCAACCTTAGTTTCTGGGTGAAAAACCCTAGAAGCTCATTAGGGAATCCTCTTTCCCTTCTTTATTTTTGGTAGTACGAAATGCAATATTTCTAAGTCTCAATGTTCTCACCTATCTTCCTACAAAACCTTAGGATTTTCTTCATAACAATTATAGTCAACTCACAAGCTGTTTTGGTGTATCAATTAGTTTATTAACATTTTCAGTTCTAGTAGGGTTATACTCCTTTTTAAAATTCAAAGTATGTAATATTTGATTAAGGATTCCCTAGTGTTTCTCAACTTCCATTTTAAAGATACTAGCTTGTATATACTTTCTTCTTACAAGCTACTTTCAAATCCAAAATTGATATCGAATCCTAAACAAAACCTAGAGGGAAAGATATGTGTCATCCTTCTACTACCAGTTTCTATTGATCACGATATTAGTTGCAACAATAATGTAGATAAAATCCTCATAGGAAAACCACAAAGAACCTATTTACTTGAAAGACTAAACCAAGGCAACCTAAAAGTCTGAGGAAATGGGAAGGTTGACTCAACCTAATCCCAAGGCTCTAATAGCCAGTTCTTTACCATAGTAGGTTCACTTCAGAGTATGATATGATATTGCTATTAATCTCAAGGTGTATATGGATATCTCCAATTTTTTTAAAGGAATCATAGGCATCAAATGGAATATTTTTAGCTCGATCATTAAATAATTTCATGAAATCAATAGATTTGCAATAATATTTTTTGAATATCAAACAACTTTGATATCACTTATGTAGATTAAGCTTTAAGCATTTATAAATTAAATGCAAATGAAAGATATGCAATAATATTTCCATTCATTCATCTTTTTTTTTTGGAACATTTTGTGAATTTAATATCTAATGCAAAATAAACCATAAAAGTTACTTGAAAAGTAAAATTTCTCCTTGGTATTCTCCATGCATGCCCCAAGATTTAATCAAATCAAAGAAAACTGCTCTATATACATCACTAAATTTCTTCACAGCTAGGCATAAAATGGTGTGAGATTTTAAAGAAGGGGGTTTGATTTGGACACTGAGTAGGTTATGTATGCACCCTTAAACAATGCAACATATAGTCTTGTTCAGCTAAATGAACAAACTATCTACGAAAGATTCATGAGATAGGTAGATTTCAACCTCGCTTAGATATTGATTAAGTTCTATGTCCATAAAAGTTTTTAATCCAGAATGATTTAGAAAACAAGAAAAAAGACCAAAACTTAAAGAAGTCTTCACTCTTTTGACATCCAAAAATTTTGAACTTAAAATAAAAATCTCCTAGCCTTTTATAGAAACAAGACACATGGAAGATAAGATAAATACATGAGAAGAAATACAAGGGACGAATCACATCAAGGCATGTGGAATATGAAAACTAGCAAGAGAATCACTAAAAAAGTCAACAAAGGTTGAATATCACTAGCACGTTGATATCCTTCGGGTCTTTTATCTTTTTATTATCGCTAGGATAATAACTTGAATCTAAATATTATTTAGGAACTTTTCAATATATTCAAAATGACTAGTTTATCATTTTGTTCCTAAGTTCTAGTTCTGCCTCAAGCTTTCTTCTCCCGGGAATGGGATAGATTAGAGGTTGGTGCTTTCTCTCACCACATTCATAATACTAGGGTTTTCAAAATTATGACAACCCAATCTCCTCCTTCGTATAACTTTTTTAATGTGTTGCCTTATCTGGATATGATTCTAGCCATGATCTAAATTTTTCTAACTGTCCATACCCAAACTTTTCATCACAATATGCTTCTCTTGCAATCACCAATTCCAACTACTAAATCCCTTTTAAAACATTCATAAAAATATCATGTATATAAAACCATGATTAATTAATCATCAATTTAAATCCATCATAAATAACAGGCTTTCAAAAAAGATCATATATTCTTATGTAATTATTCCTTTTATTTGGCCCACTAGACCATCAAACCTTATGGACAAGATTAAACTTTTAAACTTTACTTTGCATTGTTACCAAGTACACAGTGCCTACTACTTCAACTTTTACCCATAATTTTTCCAAACCTTGAATTTTACCAGAATCTCCATATTTACTGAACCTCTACTCCTAGATCAGAACACTTTTCTCAACACCTTGTGTTACCTCTTTTAAAAAATTTCCTTTCCTGGTTCCCAATATGTAGTACTCAGGACACTTGAATTACAAAATACTCTTTAAAAAAATATTTTTCGCTTTCCACTTCTGGTGATCTTTCTAACTAGCCAACACCTATCATAAGCATTATTTTTCACTTGGGTTCCCCAAGTCTTATAGTATTGGGGCATGTGGTGAGTCCACACAACATATACCTTTCACCAAAATTCACCTTTTTAAGCTCATTGAGGACTCATTCGTCTTATGACAAATGGGTCCTAGCTAGGGTTCCTAAAAAATTCTTTATGGGTTATCTTATGCTATTTTAAACACCAAGATTCATGATGTTCACTGTTTGACAACTGGAAATTAATTTTGTAGATCGGTTTCCATGATATGACAACTTTTCTTGCAACTTTGATAACTTTGTAACTTTATTCAATTTTTCTCTTCAAAGGATCTTCAACCTAGAATATAAAATCACACATCAAAGAGAGAGAAATATTTTTTGTTAGGTGAATGGGGGTTCACCTTGGTCAAACCCCATTTTGGTAATTAATCCTTGAAATAAAATAGAAAATCTTGAAGGAATGGTGAATGAACAACACTATGCAACAACTCACCAAACCTTATTTGAAACCTTGGATATTAAATTTGTAAACTACAATGAAGTGGCCTTAATGAATTTAGATCTTGATCATGAAACTTGATGTAAAACAATGCCTTTGATATGCTTGAATTGATATTTGACACTACATCACCATATTGGCTTAAACAACATGCATGATGCAATAAATCTTTGACATGATGAAAGGAATCTTGATTGTTGTAACAATCTTCTTTAAATCAGCCCTTGAATGCCTTTAAGTTTCTCTTGAATTCTCTTGATCTCATAAACTTGCTATTAGGACTTGAACACTTAAAAATATTAGATAAAACTAAGTGAAATAACCTTGTATTTATATGAATCTTAACATTAATTCCTAAAATTAAAATATCACAAGATGACATTGAATTATAGATTTGAAATCATCAAAACAGTACCAAAAACATATTTTAAAGGGTTGTCCTAGGTCTAAGTGAGGACCCATTCACCATAGGATGAATGGGTCCTAGGCCACTTACATAAGACACACATCGATCAATGTTAAGCATTATGTAAAACTAGGGTCATAAGTCCAAGTGAGGACCCATTCACCCTATACTGAATGGGTCCTAGATCACTTACCCAGGACACACATCTTCCAAAGTTGAGTGTTGGGTAATATAATTTAAGAATGTCAAGTTTTATCCCTTGTAATTTGGATTTAATTATGATTGGATTTGAATTAAAGGGGAAAATTAAGTAAAATTAACCTCAAGAAATTAATCAAGCCTTAGATTAATGTAAAATTCTAAAGGTGTGCCTTACAACATAAAAAATAAGGCACAACTAAGTCCATTTAATTTAAAGGGGCGCTAACTTAATGTGAATATGAAAAAACATATTACAACACTAAATTAAGGGATAATTAACATCATTTTATTATTAATTATTTCCAAATTAATTGTGAAAAAGGGATAGTTTTTCCTACACTACACTAAGAATATCTTCTTCTACCAAGAGCATGCATAACACACCAAGGCCTAACAAACATTCATACAAGAAATAAATAGACTAGAGAGTGATCATTTTCTACCTCAGGAGACTCTCAACTAGGGGTATTGTTAGCGAGAAAGATCAACAACATAGACACCATTGGGAAAATCAAACCATATATTTCCACAAAGAGCTTTTAGACCTTAATATTAAAAGGATACCATCTAGACTAGGGGTAGAATAGATGGGTGATGTCCAATATTGTAGTAATATGTATAGAGAAAGATATGAATAATAATAGGATGAGGATGGTGTAGAAGAGACGACTAAAGAATGTATTAGGAATTATATATATAATTCTATGTAATATGTGTCAAGATTATGTTGGTTTGTTTTTTAACTGTAACTAGGTTGGTCTTCTATTCTACCTATCGAAATTCCAATTTGAATTAAGGGCAGCTCAAAAGACTTGGATCAACTAACGAGGACTTTAACAAACCTCCTACACTTTGGGCTTTGCAAGACCCGAGAGGGTTATCCCTTAATTTGTTTAAAACCTTTGCATGAGTATCATAAACAACATTAACAAGAATGGATAATCTCATTTAATAGCTCAACAAAATAGGATAATATCGAATAGAATTGGTTGTTTAAATCAATACATTCAACTACTTGGAGCATGAGATAACTACAACAACCTTTCATAGTACAAGATAGTCATTGATTTACAATTTGTAGCAAGATATAGGTAAAGACAAACAAATAATAAACCATACGAATGAATACAACTCAAATCAGTGCCATATATCCACTGGAGGAGTCAAATTCATAAGCATCTAAGGGCTTATGATAGATTTTAACACCTAACATATAAGGTCCTTGATAACATTTCTTTACAATCTTATCAATATATATTATAGCCCAATACTACTTATAAAATCCTTATACAGAGCATATCCACCTACAATCCCATTCAAGCATTTTAATTAATTCTTTGAATTAAAGCTAAAACAAGAATCATACACACCACAACAGTGAGATGAACGAAACAACCCTTGATCATTCTATTCAAAATTCAGATATGCTTGTACAATGGAGAGACATGAGCTCGAATTAATTATTTTAATTCAAATGCCAGTACTATCATAAAACAATCAAATCTCCCTGAGTTCAAGACCTACAATAGAATGACTCAAAACCTAAATTGCATATTCTCTAAAAACCATCAAACTTTATAATTTTCTTTGCAATTTTACCTAGACTCGACCAAAAAATATCTAACTTGCTAGCCCATACTTTCGGCAGTGAAATCCTTCTTATAGGAAATGAAGGAGAAAACAAGCATCGGGCCAGAGAGTACGCATGTTGCCAGTCACTTGGAAAGCCTTGTGACACTTCAAAAAATCAGTTATAGCAACAATCCCCAAAAGAATATTCTGATTCATGCTCGCCTACTAAGAAAGGTTGATGTGACAGAGAAACCTCAAGGAAATCATGCCAAGACTGTCACCAAAAAAAAAAATAGAAGTTCTTGTAGCTATAATAGCTGATTTGTTAACCGTTAGCAGCCTACTCTATTTCACTCGTCCTCGGTTAAGTATACATTTACCGATATCTGGTATTCTTCATCGGTTGGCCAATCAAAATTGACTACCTCATTCACCTTAACACTATAAGGTGTGTACTTAACCGCCACCTGATTTGCTTCTCTTTCAAAAACTCCAAAAATGAACTAGTACTAATAATCTAGTGCATACAGCTCACCAACAAGTCATAATTTGAGCCATCACAAATCAATTTAATTTGTGCATTGATGACTTCATTTGCTCAATCCTATCATTGTTCAAATGACCTGATGTATCCCTGGTCATCAGTTATATCAGGTAACAATGTGTCACTCCAATCATCAAATTTATTCACCATCTCTTTGATCTTCCTACTCAAGTCATTTGGTAAGGCCTAAAAACCTTGCAACGAATTAACTAACACTTGAGTAGGCCTTAATGATTAGGGTCTATTATTTGTATCAAACCTTGAGGCTTTATACATTATGTCTAAATCACTGGCCCTAGGGATCCATTTTTCAATCAGTGGTATTACTACCTCTTGTTCCCTATCAATATTCTTTATTGTATTTAATAATAAAGAATATAAAGAATATACAGATGTCAATTTGTGATCAACCTTCTTATTTAAATGCCTCAATATAGCATTAACTACATCCCCCTACTTTAAAAGTGCTCCCTCCTCACATACCTTCAAGGAAGCCTATAACTCTGCAATTTTGTGCATTAGTTTCTTCTTTGTAGGATCAACAAAGCATTGTATTTCTTCATCAGTTGGCTCTAAAGCAGGGCTGAGGGAAGGATTTTGGTCAGGAGACCCTGGTGTAGAAACAATGGGAGAAACAATATGCATTGATTCTGATGTGGAAGGCAATGCTCTGATTTATTGAGCACTTAATGTATCCCCAATTTTCCTGCACATCAGCCTATCCACCTCAGTCTATAGCGCAACATTCCTTCATTGCACCTTGTTATACTCTCCAATTATGAAATTTTACTTCTCCATTAGGCCCTTCTTTTTAGCCTCCTCTCTTTCAATAGTCTTTTGGGACAATTTGGCCACATTCACAGTCAGATTAATGGCCTCTATGGTTGAGGTCTCTGAGGCTCTTTTTGTTATCAACCCTCCTCTTAGGTTTGGGTTAATATCAGTCACATTGGGATTTCTCCCTTGAGAGTCCAACGCCCAAATTGCTAAGGTCTCGTGTTCTTCACTAAAGGAAGAATATTGCAATGTTTCCTTAAGCTCTTCCTCAGAATCTTGTAGGGGATGCTTCGACTTTAGAATAGCATTAAAAGCTACTATATTTGCAATGTCCCACTCAGGAAAAATCAAGACACCAGCCAGATTTACCAATTTTATACCTTGCTAAAGAGTGACGCTCTTGAATTCTTTCATCAATTGAGCTATCACTTCATCATCATTCTCCTAGTTAGACCTGTCAGGTCTCAATTCTCTTCTCCTCTTGCATTTATCCTAATATTCTTCTTATTTCATCCTCCATACTAATTGCAAGAAGTCTGGAGTTTTGAAAAATGCATCATCATCTAAAAATTCCTTACATGCCTCCATCCTTGCATCTTGCACACATTTTCCTTTCATATCCAAATTGGAGAGAACCAATTCAGCTGGCCTAGGGAGAGAAGGCACACCCATCTACATGTCTCGGTTATTGAGAAAAATTTCACCCACCAAATCCTCTTGTGATTTCTCAATATTTTGCCTCTTAGGGCTTGGCTCTGATGGTGGTGGTGAGGGACTATTCTTGGGTGATGATTCCGAATCAATAATATTGGCTTCCCTAGGTGTTTTGAGCTTTGGACCTGGTTGTGTTGGGAATTTCATTATTTTTTTTCCTCTTCTATTTTCTTCTTCCTCATCACTGCTATCATTTCTTTTCCTTTTGTAGATAGGCCAATTCTCTACAGGTTGGTAGGTTGGCCACTCTTCCAATGGCCTGGCATCTTTCTCCTATATCCCCAGATCCAACTCCGGGTTTATTTTCTTGGTCATCAAGGTGCCCATGATTTCTTTGAAGTTGTCCATCAAAAAATCAACTTTCTTATGATATGGACTAAAATCCATCAATGGATCATATTTTGGATCCATTTTGTGCACAATGGCCAATACCTTATCCTAAGCTATCCATTTCTCCTTGTTCAATTCTTGCCTAATTAGATCAAACTCATTTCTTATCAAGTCTTGAGGGAAGTTGAACTCATGCAAAAACCTACCACCTTTTATCCTTTGTCTGAAAAGGGTGAAGAAGCCCTCAAGATCATGTTGCTGCTTGGGACCACACCTCAAATGGTATTCATTAAATTTTTTCCCAAAGTTGACCCAACCTCCTTTCCAAAGGACAAAATCTGACACCACAGTATAATCTAGGAAAAATGTTCCTTTACCTTTCCCAATAAGGTTGTCCTCATAGATACAACCAATCTACTAGATAACTTCTGCAAATCCCACTCTTGGTGGCACATTGTATGGAAAAATATGAGGGGTCCCTTGAAAACCATACACCCTCAAGACATTGCTACCTAGGTATTGAATAATATCACCCCAGTTGTGGAAAACCTTCAACTCTGGCTTCCTCCTCCTTGGTCTGAGGAGGTCATGCAACTGCTAAGGAATTCTAGGCACATTCACCATCAGCCTAACTCTCAATTTGGAAGAAAAATAGTTATCGAACTGCAGATAACTAGCATTCTCCTGTTATATGACATATCTGTAGTCCATACCTGCACTAGAAATCTTTCTCCATTAACCGATTACCTTAACTCCATCTTCTCAGAGAAGAAATAAGCATTCTTATACAAGAACATATACATAAACATGGAATACAAGAAGAATGGAGTGCATGCATCATTTAGTTGCAATCTCAACAACCCTTTATCTATCTTTTCCGCCAAAGAGGAAGCAAAATCATAAATGATCGAGAAATTAGGGTGTTGTATTTGCACCCCCATAAACATGTAAGCAATAGGCATCACCATGTTGGGATTAAAACCCAATATCTGGCACAATGAGTAAAAGGTGGCCAAGAAATGATTTGCAAAACAATTCAGTCTGAAAGGTTCTTGGTCACTAGGGCTAATATAGAATTTTGAACCTCTTGCCCTAGCCAAATGAGGTGGGAGAAAATTAACTCTAAAAAGTGACTTCATCCTCCCATACTCCACTTTCATCTTCTCAAGATCAATAGGAACCAAAAACATATTGGGCTCACTCAGATCAAAAGCCCGTTGAAATTCCCCTTTGTTAATGCTCAACATAACCCTTCCATCATTATCTCTAATCACCCGTGTGACAGAGTCGTATCGTGTAGCCACTGCTCTAAGAAAATCCACATTAGGGAACACACTCAGTAGCACTAGCTTCCCCATATAATACATCTAGCCATTCAAAAAGGGGTTGGCAAAATTCCTCTGTCCAAACCACATCTGAACATTTATAAACCTGTAAGAGGAACCCTAGCATCAACAATGTTGGAATAGTTATACATTAATCCCTCTCCTAAGGCTTTTTCTGGCATCAAGATCAACCCCTTTTTCCTATCATTCATTGAAAAGGGAAATTGATCCAAGAAATCATCATATAGGTTTCTACTTAAATAATCAACTTGGCCAGAATGTTGCTTTGACGGTGCCATCTTTGCTAAACTAAGGTTTCCTTTCTATTTCAAACCTCAAACAAACTAGGGATAAACAAAAATATTAAATTATAGAATAGACCCTTGCAATTTTCAATAGTCCAATTAACCTATAGCCCCTTCAATTATCAACAAGCCCTCTGACACATATACAGTAAATTTTCCCCCAAATAAAATTGAAATAACTAGGAGATACAAAATTCAACTCATGGCTTTGTGTTTGCAGAAACCCAAATCTTTGTTGTAAGAACTCATAACTTCATCCTTGCCTTTGTGAGTGCTCTACAAAGATGTTTGAATTCCTTGTGATGCAATAGGGCAAGAAAATGGTCATTTTATTTCGATCAAATCAATCCAGTAGACGTCTCATCTGCCATTAAAGCTCACTTGCATGTCACCCCAATGGCTCTAATCACATTTGATGCAGATTCAAATATTAGTTGTCGATCCCTCACTTTGGTCGTATCATAAAATGACTCTCTTCAAAACAAACTGACATGATCTCCACCATGTTGATAAGGGCCCTCCATACTATGTGTTGCCAAGGATATCCACATGGTGCTCACCTGTGGTATTGCGATCAGTAAACATCTCAGAACTTTTGATCACACAATGGTGGGCAACTGTTGATTTCAACCATTAGCATTCTTGTTCATTCAACAAAGTCACTTGATTTGTTATTAACCATCGAGCACCTTTCTTGCTGAGACTATAACCTCTCCATTGATTTGAAGCACATGAATCTCATAACTGCTTTAGTAACCCGCTACATAATGTATTAAATCTAGATAAATTTATTAAAGTATTTCCATCATCTCTTTTGGCTTCACCAGATGAGACACATGGCACTTGCTCATAATATCACAATCAGTCGAAATAGTGTGGTGGGGTCATCATGAGATTGTAGGGAACAACTGAGATAAAATGATAATTGATCGATGGTCATTCAAATTTTCTCCCTCTACAAAATATTAAACATTTATTAGAGGCACAAGGGGACATCCCTAGGCTGAAAACAAACAATGAATTAAGTTATTCTTAAAATGTGGGAGCACAGGGCCAACCTAGACTTAGGAAATAATAAAGTTAGGCAAAGGAAATAAAACAATAAATCAAAAGGGGCCCATATTAGATGAAGCGATGGGGCATAAGTTGTTTTAAAACCCTCTTAGAAAAGTAACAGAAAAATAGATCCCACCCGAGGCGTAAGATAAAACACTAGGATTTTACATGAAAACAAAGGTAAAACCTAAACCTTACTCATTTCCCAAATACTACAAATGACCAGAAACATAAGGCAAGATAAAATGGAACACAAAGAGCGAAATTTGAAGTTCTATCAGTGGCTCTAGTTGGGGACATTCATTCCACTAGAATGAAGTGAGATTTTAGAATTTTAGTTTGAGCGGACCAATTGCAGAGATGACCAAAAGGGATTGTTCAAACAAAACAACCCAGCAGGAAAGAAACCTACCACTAACATATATACAAACATAAACTATTGTTCATGGATAAACATACTTCAAGTGAAGTACAACTTCAAGAACTGTCCATGAACTGGCAGTTCAAAAGTATCCCTTGTCATATCTTGGAGGAAGTATGAATCTTCACCCCACCTACTATTTATGAGAAATGGGCCCAACCATATTGCATCAAACTTTCCATTTTTTACTTTATCTTCTAACCTAGTATTCCACATTAAGACCAAATCTCCATCTTGGAAGCTTCTTACAGTTTCCCTTTTGTCATACAAATTCTTCACTTACAACTGCAATTTTTCATTTTTCATTTGAGCTTCCCTCCTAGTTTCTTCTAATTCTATGAGAGTTCCACTCTCAATTGCATTTTATCATCAATTTCATCATCTTAAATCTGGACAAACTTATACATTTACATCAGATTATTCTGGCGAAACCTTGTAGTTATCCCATAGACCAAGTCAAATGGGGCACAACCTATTGCCTTCTTCACAGTTACCCTATCTTCCCAGGCTACTAATCTAGACTTAGAATCCCATGCATTTTTATTTTGATCCAAGATTCTCTTAATGATCTTCATCAAGATTTTATTGCTTGATTTTGCTTGTCCATTTCCCTGTTGGTTTTGGTGATGAGTAAGAAATTTTGATGCCATTCTTTTCACAAAATTTTGTGTATTCATCAGATCTGAAACACATTGCATTATCTGACACAATCTCTTCTGGACACCCAAACCTAGTTAATATGTTTCTCATCAGGAAGTCAATTACCACCTTACTAGTTGCTTTCTTTGTTGGAATTTCTTCCACCCACTTGGTAAAATAATCAGTGGCCACTAATATCCATGAGTGGCCTCCACTAAATTTACATGCTATCTCTCCTATAAAATCAATACCCCATTGCTGAAATGGATATTGCATTGTAATTGGTTTTAGAGCCAATTTACTAGAGAATTTTGACTTACCAGAGAAAATTTGAAAAGCATCACATGTCTTCACTAACTGGTGTGCATATTTAAAAATAGTAGGCCACCAAAATCCAGCCCTCATTACCTTATGTGGAGTTGTCTTGGCCATATAATTTCCTCCACAAAGTCCACTATGCATCTCACTCAAAAGTTCTTGCACTTGATCTTGGTCAACACACTTCAGCATGACACCTTCTACATTTCTCCACCAAAGCTTACCAACTATGATAACATATTTGAAAGCATGTAATTTCAATGTCCTTTTTTCATTTTCACTCAAGTTGTTAGGACATTTCATCTTTTGCAAATAATAGATCACACCTTTATACCAATCAGAATGCTCCATATCACATATGTGTGATCTATTTTCCTCTTCCAGCAAATTAGTTTGATTTTCTTCCAGATTACTTTAGGCCATAAGCTTGTCCAATCCTTGTCCTCTCACTAGCTTAGTAATCTAGACCTCAATATTGAATTCTTGGATCCTATTGATCCATCTACATCTCCTTCCTGATACTTCCTTCTATGTGAAAATATCCTTGAGAACAGCACTAGGTACATATGCAAATATAGTGGCTCCCATAAAAAAGGCCTGAAAGATTTTGCTACTTTCACCAATGCATATGCCTATTCTTCAGTTATATCATATTTAAGTTCTATAGCTTGTAAATATTTGTTGAAAAAGGCTATTGGCTACTCAAACCCTTCTGCATTCTTTTGCAACAACGTAGGTGCAATTGTGTGGAAAGAGGCAAATGAAAAAATCTATAAGGATCTAGAAAAATTAGGATTTTTTAATATAGGATCCTCCTTTAATGCTTTCTTAATGTCCTAGAAAGCCTGTACAAAATCCTCTCCCCATTCAACCTTAGCCCCCTTCTTAACCATCTTAGAAATCGGGTGAACTGTCTCACCAAAATTTGTTACAAAACTCATTAGGAAGGTTATTTTTCCAAAGAAATATTGTATACCTTTGACACTGTGTGGTTTTAGGATTTTATCTATTGCAATTACCCTCTCTAGATCAATTTTGACCCCATCCTTGGAAACAATATGTTCCAACAATTTACCTTCTTTTACCCCAAATGCACATTTCTTCAGATTCAAAGAAATACCATACTCCAACACCCTACTAAATACTTTCTCCAAATGCTAAAAATGATCCTCTTCTTTCTTGGAATATGTTGTCAAGTCATCCTGGTAAATCACCAAAAAAAAAATTAATGAAATCTGAAAAGTAGCCCCTACATTTGTCAGAGCAAAAGGCATTCTCACATAGACATATGTTCCCCAGGGTGTAGTAATTTTTTTCCTAAACCGCTCAAACTCCTTGACCATGAGCTAGTTGTAACAAGAGAACCCATCCATCATAGACATCAATTCACAGCCTACCACCCTTTGCAACATGGCTTCCATATTTTCTAATGGATAGTTGCCTTTTAATGAAGATACATTCAAATTTATGAAATCTACACATAACCTGATGCCTCCATTTTTATTTCTCACTGGTACCAAGTTTGACACCTAGGATGAATGTCTGATTGGATTGATGATCCCTCCATCTCTTAGCTTCATTAATTCTTTTTGCATTTTGGGGGCCAAAGTATGATTAATAGGCCTTTACTTTTTCCTAAATGGCTTAGCACCATCACTCAAAGGAATATCATGTTGGAATAGATCCTCCTTGTATGCCTTAAGGTCATCATAGGACCATGCAAACACATGCCTAAATTTCCTCAATAATTCAATTATCATCCTTCTCACCTTTGGTGACAACTTCTTTCCAATATACACCTTCTTTGGTGATGCCTCTTTTCAAAGTTTTATCTCTTCCAAGTCATTAGGATGGGAAGTAGTATGATTAGCCTTTGTCCTATCCTGATTATCAAACACTCTTTCTAACACAACCAAAACCTTAGGAATTGTATTTGTCTTCAACTGAATGACCTCATTTCCAAACACAATATCTTTACCATCAATTTTTTCCACAAAATCTCCTAATTCAATTTCTTGACTTTCATATTCATCCACACAGTTCAAGAACCTTAGTATATCAACATCACTATCAAAAACTTGCTAGTTTTTGATATTATCAGGAACAAATGGCCTAGTTTGCACTTCAACCTTTGAAATTCTAGCATATGTCATATCATCTGGTTTTAATGCAATGTTTGCTAATAAATCTGCCACCTTGTTGTGGCCTCTCTCCATCCAACTTATACCAAATGCATCAAAGTTCTCCAATTCATCCCAAACAACATTCCTATACTATTTCAACCTTTTATTATTTGATGCTTACCTTGATCTAATTTGGGAAACCACAAGCTCAGAATCTCCAATTACCTTGAGCTTCCTGATTCCATGTTTTTTAACTAATCTTAACCCCAATAACAGGGCCTTATATTCTGCCACATTATTGGTGCATTCAAATGACAAAGTGAAAGAGAATCTAAATGTCTTTCCACTTGGTGATCATAACAAAACACCTGCACGAGATCCTTCTTTTGAACTTGCACCATCAAAGTACATAGTCCACAAGTCATCACATTCTGACAATTGCTTCACTTCTGTATCAATCAGTGCAATAGGCTTATCACAACTTCCAAGGAATTCTTTTTCCCTGATTTGATTTATGCCACTATTAGTAAAACATGTCATATTATTAGTCGGGTCATGCTCACTCATGTGGGAAACTTTTGAATCTCTTTCAATCTTGACATCCTTACCATCAATGTATAAAGTGGAAAATGATAGATCACATTGCATGTTACCCCCCATTGATGCACTCCATTTTCTTGATAGAAGCATCCCAAAATGAGGTGGGATGTCTGCAACTAATACAATCATGGCTAAATCCTTCTCAAGATATTGAGTCAGTTTATAAGGCAATGCTCGGATAGTTCCTACAACTGGAACTTCTCTTGAATCCAAAGCATAGCATTTACCTTGAGTAGTATCCACTGTCAAACACATTGCCTCCATTATTTTGAATGGCATAACATTATTTGATGCCCCTGAATCTATCATACAGTTCCTAAAAGTCTTCCCATTTATATCAACACTTAAGCAAAAGGGGTTTATATTTTCAAGGCACATATTAATAGAACTTCCTAAATATATAGGGGGAATTTGTGACACAATTCCCTCCACTTATTTCTCTTTTCCTTCTCCTTCATCCTTTGCTTCTTTACAATAACCTTGTTCAATTTTATTACCAGCAACACTTGTGATCAAGGCTATTGTCTTTTCCTTATGTTCATTTATTCTCATCATTTATAGTAAAGGTACAGTAACTTTAACCTAAGAAAGCACTTGAAACATAACTATGGGTGTATATCTAGGCAGGTCAGACACCCTACCTTCATCATTCTCTTTCTTCTCTTGTTGCTTATTTCCTTTAAGT
This sequence comes from Sequoiadendron giganteum, assembly GCA_007115665.2. Classification (NCBI taxonomy): domain Eukaryota; kingdom Viridiplantae; phylum Streptophyta; class Pinopsida; order Cupressales; family Cupressaceae; genus Sequoiadendron; species Sequoiadendron giganteum. Next base: position 303,938,190 of record CM021102.1, read on the forward strand.
TTATTTTGCTTTTTATCCTCTAAAATAGTTTCAACAAACTTTGTAATCACCTTAGTCTTCACCAATGATGAATCTACATCTTCTTGAGGCTTTGGGGTGTCACTCTTTTTCATCCAAATCTTATCATTATTAACCTCCTTGATTTTGACAGTATCATTTTTGCTGTCAACCTTAACATCCTTGTTTATATCATTTTGTTCCTTGATAAACAAGTCAACAAGTTTACCCTTTTCACCACCCACAGTTTTGTTTCTCATCTGAAGTGAACTTCTCATTTGAGCACCCATTTCCTCCATCAATATTTCAATCTCTTCTTCTAATGGTCTCCTTAAGGACACTGAATCTTCAACTTGCTCCATATTGCAAGCATTATGGTAGAAATCACCTTCCTCATCAAAGAAGACTTGTTGATGGTACATCTCACTTCTCTGTCTCTGATTATCCACATCACCTCCCTGTAATTCATCATCAGAGGAACATTCTAACTCATCAATGTATGATCTATCCATACAAACATCTACATCATCCTGCTCACTTGTAGGATTCTACTCATGAGTGTCTTTCTTTGTTCCCTCAGCAACAAGCAACTGAGAAATACCAAAAAAAAATTGATCATGTGGATGTTCACACACCTCACACCATGGTCTATCCTAAACCATATTTACTGAGTGCTTTTGCAAGGGGTCTGGTGTATGCTGTTCATTTTTAGGCTTTTGGCTAGGCAAGATTGGTTTCCCTCTTTCCAATTTGTGTTATAAGGATAATTTTGCAACTTGGGCGGTCTGTCATTCTTATTATACTATTTCTTTTCATTTCCTATACCCTTTTCTTGCTTGGAAACAGTGTAATTTATGTCTTTCAAAGTACTGAAGACTTTATGCCATTTTTCATCATCTTTAGGCTTTGCAGCAAAGACCTTCTCAGTCTTATCCTTACTATTTTTTAAAAGTGTGGATTCTTCTCTCCTATCATATTTCTTAGAATCTCTCCTATTAATCTCAATATTTACATCCATTCTAAATGCATCTCACATAATTTGAGGGTCTTTATCTCTGAGGAGATATGCCATTTTAGAATCAAAAGCTTTGAAATATGTAGTTAGATAGACATTTTCATCGAGCCTCAAAATTTTGAACAAGTTATACATTTCCTTTTGGAATCTTAGATTGAACTTTGTCATAGTCTCATCTAATGATTTCTTGATGTTATTCAACTTATTTAGCATGAAACTAGCATTGGTTTTATCACTGTATTTTTCCTTGAAACACTTTTCAAATTCATCCCATGAACCAATACTAGCATTAGGTAAACCTCTATACCAATCCCTTGCATCTTCCATGAGGGATTGTACGAACAATTTCATTACAACATCTTCATGTTCTAACTCATAATCATTTAGCATATTCATAAAAGCTTTTAAGTGTTCCTCTACTGTCACAACATTGATTCCAGTAAACTTACCCATCATTTCTCTCAGATCATCAAGCATGGGGTTTGGATAACTAGGAATACCATCAAAGAATAATTTCCTATACCTTTCTAACTGTATAGGTCTTCATTGTAATAATCCTTCAATCTTTTGAGAATCAACACCAGGTCCTAAATTTTGTACCCTAGGACCATCCTGATTTGGATTTACAAACCTAGTTGCATGAACCTTCAGGCCAAAATTGTTTGTGGTAGGATCTAGGTTTGTTTTAGGACCATTTTTCAAGGCATCTTGGTGACTTGATGAGGTTGTAGCTTGTGTAGCCTCATCCATGTTTTACATCTTTAGGAAACTTATTTTCCTCTTCATTTCTACATTTACAGCCTCAATCTTTGCCCTCTCCAACTCTTATGCAAGAGCCTCACCCTCCCTCCTAACCTTTTCTAAGGAATTTTCAGCTTGTAGTGATACATATGGTGGGGGATCTTGTTTAGGAGGGTGGGAAGTCACCTTTCCACTTATTTTAATTCCCTCGGACTTTTTTTTCCCTTGTCTAAGACAGGTTTAGGGTTTGGATTACTTGGTTGAGGCTTAATAGGGTTTGAGGGTTTTGGGTCTGTAGATTTTGATTGGGCATCAATTTGACCTATAAGACCTACTTTAGACACAGGCTTTATCTACTTATCAATAATTTCATGTACAATAGGGCCCTCAACATTGGGCTAAATTTTTTCTTAGTTAAAGAGTTTCCTTGTTTCCAACTGTCTAATCAACCTATCCCTTTCAATCATAGTATGCATCAATTTTTTTTCCCTCTCCATTTCATTTTTAAGCCTAAGCTCAGCTCATTTTTGGATTTCCAACCTTAAGGAGATAATATCTCCAAAAACATCATCAAGGTTAGGTAAAGTCATATCAGAACTCGATGTATCACTTAGATCTATTAGATTGACCTCTTGAAGTACATGTTCAGATAATAAAGGTGTTCCATCATCTTCAAAAGGAGGAGGATGCACATCACTAGTTCTTTCTCTATGATGGCTTCAACTTCTATTCCTACCTCTTCTCTTTTCAGCATATTGGACCCTAACAGGCCCTTTATTATGACATGTTACATCCTCTTATATTGGTGTATTAAATAATGCATCAAAAAATCTATAGCTATTTGATTCTGAATTTCTAGACACCTCTTCAAAAGTTTTAGGGATAGGGTGTAAAGGCTTACATGTACCTTGGTGTACAGGACTCTACGATGTGAGGGAAACATTGCTAGATTCTGGTCTCTTCTTTATCCAGTCCTTCTTCTTTGTTTTAGAAAGTTTACCCTCCAAATTCTATTCTGGATGATTCTTCATGAATGACCTGGTGTTCTTCATTCAACATACTTGTCCAAAAAAATCTTTCAACTTATATTAAATTTTCAAAAATAAAATGCACACTGGTGCAGAGACTTCAGAGTCACCACCAAATTATCTTGGGAATACCAAATATCTAGAGACACTTGGTGAAATTCAAAAGACCTTTGGAATTTTTCTCTAACAATGTACGAAATTATTTCACTAAATAACTCAAAATAGTTTCAACAACAGAAGATATGGAAAAATCTACCATAGAACCACAAGCTCAACCTTCAAATCACAGAAAATCTTATGAAAAATCTATGCAAAATGGACAACCGAAATACTGACAAGAAATATTGAAATCAGCATTCCCTAGTAGAGTCGCAATTTTTTTGGTTTACTTTTGAACTATAACCAGGTTGGTCTTCTAATCTACTTATGGAATTTCCAATTCCAATTAAGGGAAGCTCAAAGGACCTGGACCATCTGATGAGGACTTTAACAAACCTCCTACACTTTGGGCTCTGCAAGACTCGAGAGGGTTATCCCTTAATGTGTTTACAACCTCTACATCAATATCATAAACAACATTAACAACAACATATAATCTCATTTAATATCTCAAAAAAATATGATAATCTCAAATAGAACTAGTTGTTCATCAATATGATCAACTACTTGGAGCATGAGATAACTACAAAAACCTTTCATAGTACAAGATAGTCATTGATTTTCAATTTGTAGCAAGCTCTAGGTAAAGACAAACAATTACTGAACCATACAAATGAGTACAACTTAGATCAATGCCATATATCCATTGGAGGAGTCAAATTCATAAGCATCTAAGGGCTTATGAAAGATTTTAACACATAACATATTTAAGGTCCTTGATAACATTTCTTTACAATCTTATCAATATACATTCTAACCCAATACTACTTATCAAATCCTTATACAAAGCATATCCACCTACAATCCAATTCAAGCATTTTAATTAATTCTTTGAGTTAAAGCTAAAACAAGAATCATACACACCACAATAGTGACATGAACGAAACAACCCTTGATCATTCTATTCAAAATTCAGATATGCTTGTACAATGGAGAGACATGGGCTCGAATTAATTATTTTAATTCAATTGCCAGTACTATCATAAAAAAATCAAATCTCCATGAGTTCAAGACCTACAATAGAATGACTCAAAACCTAAATTGCATATTCTCTAGAAACCATCAAAATTTACAATTTTCTTTGCAATTTTACCTAGACCCGACCAAAAAATATCTTACTTGCTAGCCCATACTTTTGGCCTTGAAATCCTTCTTATAGGGAATGAAGGAGAAAACAAGCATCGGGCCAGAGAGTACACATGTCAACAGTCACTTGGATTGCCTTGTGACACCTCAAAAAATCAATTATAGCAACAATCCCCAGAAGAATATTCTTATTCATGCTCGCCTACTGAGAAAGGTTGATGTGGCAGAAAAATCTCAAGGAAATCATGCCAAGACTGTCACCAAAAACAAAAATAGAAGTCGTTGTAGATGTAACAGCTGATTTGTTAACCATTAGCAGCCTACTCTGTTTCACTCTTCCTCGGTTAAGTATACATTTACCGATATCTGGTACTCTTCATCGGTTGGCCAAACAAAATTGACTACCTCATTCACCTTAACACTATAAGGTGTGTACTTAACTACCACCTGATTTTCTTCTCTTTCAAAAGATTCCAAAAATGAACTAGTACTAAAAATCTTGTCCATACAGCTCACCAACAAGTCATAATCTAAGTCATCAGAAATCAATTTAATTTCTGCATTGATGACTTCATTTGCTCAATCCTACAACTGTTCGAATGACCTGATGTTTCCCTTCTAATCAATTATATCAGGTAACAATGTGTCGCTCCAATCATCAAAGTTATTCACCAACTCTTTGATCTTCCTACTTAAGTCATCTGGTAAGGCCTGAAAAGCTTGCAATGACTTAACTAACACTTGAGTAGGCCTTCATAATTGGGGTCTATTATTTGTATCAAACCTTGAGGCTTTATACATTATGTATAAGTCACTGGCCCTAGGCATCCATTTTTCAATCCGTGGTATTACTACCTCCTGATCCCTATCAATATTCTTTGTTGCATTTAATAATAAATAATATAAAGAATATGCAGATGTCAATCTGTCATCAACCTTCTCATTTAAATGCCTCAATATAGCATTAACTACCTCCCCCTACTTTAAAAGTTCTCCCTCTTCACTTACCTTCAAAAAAGCCTATAACTTTGCAATTTTGCGCATCAGCTGCTTTTTTCTAGGATCAATAAAGCATTATATTTCTTCATCAACTAGCTCTAAAGTAGGGCTAAGGGGAGGATTTTGGTCAAGAGACCCTGGTGTAGAAAAAATGGGAGAAGCAAGGGGCACTGATCTTGAAGTCTCCCTAATTTACTTGCACTTCAGCCTATCCACCTCAGTCTGCAACTCAACATTCCTTTGTTGTACCTTGCTATACTCTCCAATTATGAAATTGTACTTCCCCATTAACCCCTTCTTTTCAGCCTCCTCTCTTTCAATAGTCTTTTGGGCCAAATTTAGCCACATTCATAGTCAGATTAGTGGCCTATGTGGTTGAGGTCTCTGAGGCTCCTTTTATTATCAACCCTCCTCTTAGGTTTGGGTTAATATCAGTCACATTAGGATTTATTTCTTAAGGGAACAAGGCCCAAATTGCTAAGGTCTCGTATTCTTCACTGAAGGCAGAATCTTGCAATTTTTCCTTAACCTCTTCCTTAGAATCTTGCAAGGGATGATTGGACTTTAGAATAGCATTAAAAGCTACTATATTTGCAATGTCCCACTCAAGTAAAATCAAGACACTAGCCTGATTTACCAATTTTCTACCCTCCTCATGAGTGGTGCTCTTGAATTCTTCCATCAATTCAGCTTTCACCTCATCATCATTCTCCTGGTCAGACCTGTCAAGTCTCAATTCTCTTCTCCTCTTGCATTTATCCTGATATTCTTCTAATTTCATTCTCCATACTAATTGCAAGAAGACTGGAGTTTTGAAAAATGCATCATCATCTAAAAATTACTTACATGCCTCCATCCTTGCATCTTGCACACATTTTCCTTTCATATCCAAATCAGAGAGAACTAATTCAACTGGCCTAGGAGGAGAAGGCATACCCATATGCATGTCCCGATTAGTGACAACAATTTCACCCACCAACTCCTCTTGTGATTTCTCAATATTTTGCCTCGTAGGGCTTGGATTTGATGGTGGTGGTGAGGAACTATTCTTGGATGATGATTCCAAATCAATAATCTTGATTACCCTAGGTGTTTTGAGCTTTGGACCTGGTTGTGTAGGTAATTTCATTATTTTTTTCCTTTTCTATTTTATTCTTCCTCACCACTACTATCATTTCTTTTCCTTTTGTAGATAGGCCAATTCTCTGTAGGTTGGTAGGCTGGCATCACTTCCACTGGCCTAGCATCTTGCTCCTATATTCCTAGGTCCAACTCTAGGTTTATTTTCTTGGTCATCAAGGTGCCCATGATTTCTTTGAAGTTTTCCATCGAAAAATAAACTCTCTTATGATATGGACTGAACTCCATCAATGGATCATATTTTGGATCCCTTTTGTAAACAATGGAAAATAGCTTATCATAAGCTATCCATTTCTCCTTGTTCAATTTATGCCTACTTAGATCAAACTCATTTCTTATCAGGTCCTCAGGGAAGTTGAACTTATGCACAAACCTGCCACCTTTTATCCTTTTTCTGAAAAGGGATGAAGAATCCTTTAGGATCATTCTGCCACTTGGGACCACACCTCAAATGGTATTCATTAAAAAAATTCCCAAATTTGACCCAACCTCCTTTCAAAAGGATAAAATTTGACACCATTGTATAATCTAGGAAAAAATTTCCTTTACCTTTCCTAGTAAGGTTTCCCTCATGGATACAACTAATGTACCACATAACTTCTACAAATCCCACTCTTGGTGGCACATTGTATGGCAATATATGAGGGGTCCCTTGAAAACCATACACCCTCAAGACATTGCTAACTGGTTATGGAATAATATCACCTCAGTTGTGGAAAACCTTCAAATATGGCTTCCTCATCTTTGGTTTGAGGAAGTCATGCAATTGCTCAGGAATTCTAGGCACATTCACCATCATCCTGGCTCTCAATCTGGAAGAAAAATAGTTTTTAAATTACACATAACTGGAATTCTCCCTGTTATATGACATATCTGCAGTCCATACCTACATTGTCAATCTTTCTCCATTAACCGACTTCCTTAACTACATCTTCTCATAGAAGAAATCAACATTCTTATATAAGAACATATACATCAACATGGAATACTAGAAGAATGGAGTGCCTACATCATTTAGTTGCAACCTAAACAACCCTTTATGTATCTTGTCTGCCAAAAAGGAAGAAAAATCATAAATCATCGAGAAATTAGGGTGTTGTATTTGCACCCCCATGAACATGTAAGCAATAGGCATCACCTTGTTGGGATTAAAATCCAATATATGGCACAATGAGTAAAAGGTGGCCAAGAAATGATTTGAAGAATAGTTCAATATGAAAGGTTCTTGGTCACTAGGGTTAATATAGAATTTTGAACCTCCTTCCCTAGCCAAATCAGGTGGGAGCAACTTAACTCTAAAAAGTGACTTCATCCTCCCATACTCCACTTTCATCTCCTCAAAATCAATAGGAACCAAAAACATACTGGGCTCACTCAGATCAAAAACCCGTTGAGATTCCTCTTTGCTAATGCTCAACATAACCCTTCCATCATTATCTCTAATCACCTTTGTGACAAAGTCATATTGTGCAATGACTGCTCTAAGAAAATCCACATCAGGGAACACACTCGGTACCACCAGCTTCCCCATATCATACATCCACCCATTTAAAAAGGGGTGGGCCAAATTCCTCTATCCAAACCACAATTTGAACATTTCTAAACTTGTAAGAGGAACCCTAGCATTGGAAATGTTGGAATAGTTATACACTAATCCCTCTCCTAAGATTTTTCCTCACATCAAGATCAACCCCTTCTTCCTATCATTTGTTGGCAAGGGCAATTGATCCAATAAATCAACATATAGGTTTCTACTTAAATAATCAACCTAGCTAGAATTTTGCTTTGACAGTGCCATCTTTGGTAAACTAGGGTTTCCTTGCTATTTCAAAGCTCAAACAAACTAGGGCTAAACAAAAATAGGAAATTACTTTAGAGAACCTTGCAATTTCCCATAGTTCAATTAACCTATAGCTCCTCCAATTATCAAGAAGCCCTCTAACATGTTTACAGTAAATTTTCCCCCTAATTCAAAATCGAAATAACTAGGAGATACATAAATCGACTCATGGCTTTGTGTTTGCAGAAACCCAAATCTTTGTTGTAACAACTCATAACTTCGTCCTTGTCTTTGTGAATGCTCCACAAAGATGTTTGAATTCCTTGTCATGTAATAGGGTAGGAAAATGGTCATTTTATTTTGATCAAATCAAGCCAGTAGACATCTCATTCGCCATTAAAGCTCACTTGGATGCCATGCCAATGACTCCAATCGTATTTGATGCAGATTCAAAATATTAGCCGTCGATCCCTCACTTTGGTCGTATCATTGAATGACTGTCTTCAAAAAAAACTGACATGATCTCCATTGTATCGATAAGGGCCTACCATACTATGCATTGCCAAGGAAATCCATGTGGTGCTCACCTGTGGTATCATGATCAATAAAGATCTTGCAACTTTTGATCATGCAATGGTGGGAAACCATTGATTTCAACCATCGATAATCCACTTCATTCAACATAGTTGTCAGCTTTATCATTAACCATTGACACCTTTCCTTCTGAGATTATAATATTTCGATTGATTTGAAGCACGTGCATCTCCTAACTACTTTAGTAACCCACTACATAATGTATTAAAGTATTTCCATCATCTCTTTCGACTTCACCAAATGAGACACGTGGCGCTCGCCCGTGATATCGCAATCAATCAAAATAGTGTGGTGGGGTTATCATGGGATTGTGGGGAATGACTGAGATCAAATGATAATTGATCAATATTCATGTAAATTTTCTCCCTCTACAAAATATAAAACATTTATTAAAGGCACCAGGGGACATCACTAGGTCGACAAAAAACAATGACTAAAGTTGTTCTTAAAATGTGGGAGCATGCGGCCAACTTAGACTTAGGAAATAATAAATTTAGGTGAAGGAAATAAAACAATAAATGAAAAGGTGCCCGACTTAAATGAAGCGATGAGGCATAAGTTGTTTTAAAACCCTCTTCAAAAAGTAATGGCCAAACAGATCCCACCTAAGGCATAAGATAAAAATCTAGGATTTTACATGAAAAAAAAGGTAAAACCCAAACCTTAGGCATTTCCCAAATACTAAAAATGACCAGAAACATAAGGCAAGATAAAATAAAACACAAAGAGCAAAATTTGAAGTTCCATCAAATTATATGTAAGAAAGGAAAGAGATAAGTAGAGTATAGGGAAAGATATATAATTACGATATTTTTATATGATTAATGTAACTGTTGGTGTAGATAAAGTCTTGTACCTAGTTAACTCATTACTAGGGGAATTATTTAGATGTGTTACGTTTAATTAGGTCCTCGGAAGGAATCTTTCTAGAAGGTGTTAGTTGTCATTAGTTGTTATCTTAGCTTTTGAATTGTAACACATTGAAACCTAGGTAGTTGTAATTAGTTGTATCATGTCATATGATTAAGACACTTCTCATAATCTTATGACATCTTGTATCTCACCTTGGCTATATAACCAAGGGTCTCTACTCATTATAACATCACATCTATCATTTGAATTATATTGATAAGAATATAGTTTATTCTTGTCACATTCATAGTCTATCTTCTTGTGTTTTCCATTTGGTCTCAAGATCTTGGAAGCCATAGCCAATTCTAACATGGTATCAGAGTGGGTTGGGTGCCATTGGATAGTCTTTTTCTAAAGAGAGATGCTAAATTTTGAAAAGCTGAGTATGCATTTCTCTTGCATCATATGATAATTTGGAGAATAAAAAACTTGATAGAAATACTAGATTTGAGGGTGTTTCATTTTTGGCTCTTTATTGTAGGTTCATATTGGAGCTTGCTAATGTAAATCTAAGCTCACCACTACATCTAGAAGGTTTGAGAAATTTGATTTTGGCTTTTGTTTCATCCAAATCGAACATATTAGGCCAAATCTATGAGGGTTTGAAGCTGAAGAGTGGTTTCTAGATCCAAAAGGTAGCTATAGCTGCAAATTTTGGACCATCTTGGGTCAAATCTGACCCTACCATTGCAACCATAAGGGCCAAAAACCCTATGATTAATTGTCAATTCATCCAAATTGGAGTAGTTTCCCATCAATGAGAAAAAATTGCACAAAAATCCATACAACCCCCAAATCGCTATCATTCCCTAACAGTACAATTTTTCAAAAAAAAAAATCAGTTGAAATTTTCCAAAACAAATTTGAAAAATTAAATTTTACGGATTAAATTTCATTGTAAAAGATTTGATTTAAAAATTAAAAAAATCAAAGGAGAAAAAAATTTTGTGGACTTCCAAAGTACTTTCATACTCCACAGGATAATGCATACTAGGGGGTATATCCTCTATAGGTACAACTACCACACGACAACATCAAATCTGCCCACATGGATTCTAGTTGCCCCCATGATTCAAACCAGCAGGCATTTCTTTTATATAACCAACACTACCACACGGGCCCTATAGTACATCTAGGCATTTAAAATGTAAATTGGCCGATAATAAAAAACTGACAACCATACAAGATTTCAAGGCATCTTCCCCTAGATTCTGACAACCTAACAATGGGCAAGTGGATGTCCATCTTAAGCAACCAAAGAGGAGCATATTCCATTGTGACGACTATCGAACCATCAAATTTAGCATCATATTTTTTCTAACATCATCACGAATCAGTGATGATGTCAGTATGCATTTGAATTTTTTTCATCCCCTCCCATTTGCATTTTTTTTTTCACAGTCAAACTTTGAAAGCTAATATCTCAATCATGCAAGCTCCTTTTTCAGTGCTTTTTTAAATTTTGGATAGAATTTTGTGCTCTACATGGTGGTGCAATCAGATTTTGGTTTTGTTATCTAATTTTTCCAGAAATTTTAGATTCTCATAGGTGTTGCTGCTTTGTCCTCATTTTGGGAACTTTGATAGCTCATACATTGGTCCTACAGTAAGATTTTTGGGTGTGGTTGTTTTTGAAAATGCATAATCTTTTGTGTACTTTTAAGTGTTATGATCAAATTGATCTCATTTTGTACAAAAAATTGTATGCACTATTTTTGGCATTTGTAAGCACTAAGATCAAAGTCTATCTTGTTGTTTATGGCATCTAGCAACTATAAACACACTAAATATAAAGTGCAAGATGAGATATTGCTTGGGGGGTTTCTTGATTGAGTGATTTGGGAGGTCTCTTGGTGCATTTTTTTGATCTATTTGTCTGTGCTCTCTTGTTTTCATGGATCATTCTAAGGTTCCTTTGCTCACATCATATAATTATTCAACATGGAATTAATTTTTATGGAGTATTCTAATGATAGAAGGTAAGTCTCTATATGTTGAAGATAAAGTACCTGAACCTATAGATGTAGATAAAAATATAAAATAGATGATTAAACATGCCAAAGCTCTTTGATGTGGGTATGTGCAAGATCATGATGGGCCAAAAAGTGGTGATATCTAAGTGATATGATGGCCCATGTGGCTGACAACCTTTTTTTAACCCAAAATTGATGAAACGAAAAGGGTTTTTAAAGGATATTTTCAGCTTTCCACCAATATAAATTATGCTTTACTTTGAATTTAATAAATTATTATTATTCATTTTCTATTTGAATTATGACTAAATTCTTGATTGATAGGTTGATTGAAAAACATCTATAGCTTTCAAATGGTATCACATTTTTTGAATCCAAAACATGCATCACATTCTATGCTTCACATACTATAGGATTAAAAAAAAAAAATTGAATTTCATGAAGTTTTGACGAAGTTAAGTGGTTAGACATACGAGTTTTTATATTTTTAAAAATTTGTAATAAAAAATTCATAATTAATTATTTCCTTGGAAACAAATTACAAAAAAATATGTATCACATTGGGAAATGAGTCCCCTACTTATATCTATAATATTATAAAAAAATATTATCATTTTATTATGGTTAGGGTGGTCAGACATACACCTATTTATTTTTTCCCTGAAATTTAAGTACTATTGCATTGAAATTTCAAATTTTCACCAAATAATTTAAAAAAAAAAAAAAAACCTAGTAGTCTAGAAACTACATTCAATTTTCTACAGATTCTATTGTTACATATTTTTGAAATAATATAGATAGCTTATTCAATTTTTTACGTCAAGTTTCCTAACTCTAATTTTCTGAATTTTATTGCCACTTAAGGGCTTGTTTTTTCCATGATGATCCTGCACATACCCATGTCTTTGTTTGTTTCTCAATATTTTTTGTTTCAAATAGAATCATATGTAAAAACTCTCATGAAGCTTCAAAAAATTGAAAACATTGTATGGCACTACAGATGAAGTAAGAGGCTATCAAATTGATAATCAACTAATGAGACTTGATCCTTAGAACTTTGACAACATCGAAGACTACATCACTAAGATTAATGATCTAAGAGAGAAATTCAAAGCTTGTGGAATTGGTAAGAAGGAAATTTATCTGGTGTACAATACAATGAGAAAACTTGGTCCTGATTATGCTTCTTTTATTTCTAGCTTTCATACTCATAGATTGAATATGGGGTCTACATGTCCTACACCTTCATTTGCATCATTTTCTAAGATGTTGATACATGAGCAACAAAAGCTTATCTCACTGGGTCTCATCAAGACTTCTAAATCTCGAGCATTATTGGTTAGATAGGTGAAAGAATCAGAATTAGATAAGAAAGAAAAGAAAGCAAAGAATAATCCACATTCAGATCAAGCAAAGAAAAAATCCTCTTCTAAAGGGAATCATCTAAGAGGGAGAGGCCTACTTGTGCATATTACAAGAAGGATGGATAGGAAGAACACTATTATTATAAGAAGGATATTGACGAGTTTAACAATCTTCTCAAAAGGAATCACACTGATTTTCCTTCTAGAGTGTATGAATAACCTCCTCCTCCTTCTTCAAAATAGTCTAAGGGAAAGGTCATGGTGATTTGTCATCTACATTAGGAAATAAGGTCAGTCTATTTGTGCTTTTTCAGGTCCAGGATTAGGGAGATCATTTCTAGATTTAGAAGCTTCACATCATATGGCATCTTCCTAGTCAATATTCTCTTCATTTCAACCTTGTACTATGTCTCTTATCTTGATGGTAAACAATACATACATTAGTGTAATATGGGAGGGATCTATTAGTTTTTGGGACAACACTTTCCAAGATGTCTTGTGCATTCCTCATTTGATGAACAATATTCTTTCCATATATCAGATTACACATGGTGGAGATGGGAGAACTATTGAGTTCACACCTAATTCAATAATTATTTGAGACCTGGAAAGTAGAGATCATTGCTATTGGGGTGGTTGATCATTCATCTCGGTTGTATAGCTTTGCATATTTTTCTTCTAATGATGAAATTGTTCCTTCGACTGTTAATCACACTTCGAGTATGAACCATGATTCAGAGGAGACATTTGGCTTCTTGAACTTGGGAGTTCTCACATCATATCTAGTTCTTGATTCAAGCATTATATCTCATCCATCTACTGTTGTACCTAAGGATGCTTGTGTTGCCATAGTTTTGGTTATTTGTGACTCAGTGCAATAGGACAGACATAGTCTTCCAGATATGGCTACTTTGGATGACTTATTGATAGCTATTTAAAACTTTCTTATGTCGACTCAGCTTACAAATTTGGGGGACATCATCAACTATATTCATCTTCTCTTTGATGAAAATGATCCTTCTCTAATTGTTGTGGGGGAACACCTTGACCCTCTTGTTCATTCTTTCTACATGATCATTCTTTTCACTTTGATGTGACTATGGATACTTTTGGAAATCATTTGGAGGAGGCTTCTTTATCTTCAGATGGGATATTCTTGTCTTTGGATCATGTTCTACTTTCATCTCTGCTAGATTGTGGATTGTCCTCTCTAGTAGTGTGGCCTAGAATGCCTATTTGGAGTGTGTCATCTTTCGAAATCGGCATGGAGACACTTGAGAACACTTTAGAGACATCATACATCATCCATATTCCTAACATCCCCCATACTATCTTGGTTTTGTTTCTTCCTAATGGGAGGAACATTGTTCGATGAGATTGGATCATCTTTAGCATTCAATGTTGAGCTTCTACCATCGTTGCAGGAGACTCAAATTTGAGGGGGGGCTTCCTTGTCTCTCTTCTACTTTTCAATTATGGGGGGGTTATTTTTTCTCACATGGGGTTTTGGACTTCTCATACATCATTGAGAGCATTTCAATTTTTATATTTCATCTCTCTTTTGGGGAGGAGTTTTGTCCCACTGGGTTTTCTCCTTTTCTCTATTTGTGAGAGATTACATTTGCATATGTACATGGGTACCTAACATGGCCTAGTAGTTGAGACCCATTCTTGCATATTTATGTCATTTGCATAATTAACTACCACTCCTTAAGTTGCACTTAAGGGGGGGTGTTGGTGTAAATAAATTCTTGTACCTAGTTAATTCATTACTAGGGGACTTATTTATATGTGTTAAGTTTACTTAGGTCCTAGGAAGGAATATTTCTAGAAGGTGTTAGTTTTCATTAGTTGTTATCTTATTTTTTGACTTGTAACACATGTGAACCTAGGTAGTTTTGATAGGTTGTATCATGTCATATGATTAAGACAATTTTCATAATCCTATGACATCTTGTATCTCACCTTAGCTATATAACCAAGGGGTCTCTACTTATTGTAACATCACATCTATTATTTGACTCATATTGATAAGAATATAATTTATTCTTGTCAAATTCATATTTTGTGTTCTTGTGCTTTCCATTTGGTCTCAAGATCTTAACAACCATAGCCAACTCTAACAATAATGATTCTTCAAATTTTATCTATATGATGTTCTCCATCATTTTATTATTATATATTTGATTAAATAATAATTTATCTCAATCGATTAGTGTTGCATTTATATCACTAATTCTGAGGTAAGAAAATATATCACTTTAAAAGTACTTGGGGCTTAGAACTTTGATCTGTGGTTCCCGAGTTTTCTTGGTAATATTAGTTTCATTGTTGAGACCTTTGTTAGGGCATATAAATGGCAGTAACATCCAGAATTTTAAGTTTCACTAAAACAAAAGAAAGGGAAAGATAATCAACAAAGATATGAAGATTTGAGGAACTTCCTCTTGGAACATACCATATGAGAGGGGGTTAGGCACCAAGGGAAAGGAGAATGGAAAGAGGGAGATATTTTTATAGGGATCCTTAAGGAGATATGAGTGAGAAGAAAAGATATCAAATAACTACCATGGGAAATAATAAAAGAAATAATGAAACCCCAAATCAATCACACTTATGGAAAAAGGAGATAAGACAACCATATGAAATTGTGAACCCCAATCCTTTACCTACACAAACATGGAAAACAAGTACATTATTAGATTGAAATGCCAGTAATAACAAGGATTCCCCATGAAATCCATCTACAATGCTCAAAATAGGAAAGATGAAGAACAAAACGTGAAAAGGAATGAAATCCTATTTAAGCAATACAAACACTCAATCCCATGGGGGAGTTGGTACCAATTGTGTGTAGAAATTGGCCCTTTCCCAAATCTTTTATAAGCTTGATGATGATTGATTGACTTGATGGGGAAGAACAATGATGAACTCCTTGAGAAAACCTGCAATTTAACCTAGTTATGGTGATGGAAAATTCTCAAGAAATGATATGAAATTTCTCTAATGTGAAGATAATAACTTTGCATTCAAATTGTGGATGAAGAATGAGAGGAAGATTCTCTCATTTATAGATTTCAAATTTGGAACAATGACTGAGATTGAGCAATGTGGGATCATTCAACATCCAATGGCCAAGTGCCACCTATCAAGATGTGAATGGATGAAGGTTAAGCATATTTTGGTGATTGTGCACAAGAAATGATATTAGGTGGAATTTCAAATTTAGGAAATGACATGTAACACGGAGAAAATAATGAAATAAATGCCACTTGGCTCAATGCACAAATACATGTAAGATGAGTGAATGCTTTGTTGGAAGGACAAATCCACTTAGATTTAAATTCAAATTTGAGGGAATATTCCCCTCTTATTCCATGTGAGGGGAAAATAGATATTTTAATAAATCAAAGTAATTGATTTATTGTGCAAGTTTCATTCTCTAGAGGATGTGACATGATTTAGGATTAGATTAATTAAATATTAATTAATTTTAATGAGTAATTAGGAGATGTGATAATTTAGACTTAAATTTAGGCATTGATTTAAATCAAATTGAGAGGAAGGGTTTAATTAAATAAATGTTTTGATTTATTTAACTAAAGGGGATAATGTTAGATTAAATAAAATAAATTTTTATTTATTCAATTTAATAAGAATACTTTAGAGACTTAATTTAAATAAAATGAATTATTTAAATGAACAGAGATAGAGGATTGATTAAATTAAATTCATTAATTTAATCAGCGGAGGAGATAGACCTAATTAAATAAATAATGATTTATTTAATTAAGGGATGAAAGGTGATGATAACCTGAGTGTATGATTCATGATGAAACGATGTTAGTAATGAGGATCAAGTGTGTTGGTCAATTTTCCATGTCTATAGAAATATTAGAGAAAAAAATAAATTAGAGAGAAAAGTGAACATGACAAGCCCAAATTGAGAGGAGAGAAGACAACAATAGATGTTTAATAGAGAATGAATAAACCACAAAATAATGTAATTTATAGAGAAAATGAGAATTGAGCATACCAATAAGGGTGTTACTAAGTACGTGAAATGAGTTCTACCAATGAAAAATAAAGAGAGGGCTCTCTAGAGATTAGAACTATGTTGGAAAAAAGAAAGATAACTTATATTTTGTATAAGGAAGAATATCAATGATTATATAGAATCTAGAAAATTGTTATTAGGTCCTTGCAATAATATAGAGACTTCACTATCATCACAACCTTCTAAAAACTTGACAATTAGAAAATATCTATCAACCTTAACCATTAATGTGGATAATATATTCATTAATTTTTGAAAACATTGGAGAAGACCCCATCAACTCAAGAAAAATATTTAGAATAATTAGTCAATTTAGTAGTATAAGGAAACTAAAAGAAGAGGAAATAAGGAAAACAAAATGAAATATATTGAATTTGGGTAAATAATTTTGTTCACAAAAAAATAATTGCTAAAAAATAAGAAAGTAGAAAGATATCTTGAAAAGTCACAACCACTTGACTAGGACCCATCCCGCTAGCCATACAAGAGTCAAATAATTTTGAAGGAAGAGATACCACAAAGAACAACAATAAAAGAGGTAGAGGGAAAAGAAGTAGAGTGAGAAGAGATAATTGGAAAATAATACTTTGATATATATTTAGCAAGAGATAAGGGTAAAGAAAAATGACCCTATACTATTAAAAAATTAAAGAAAGAAAAGGCAGAAAAGGCTAGTGTACAAATCTAAAAAAATTCAATTAGTAGTAGCAAAAAATATGGAATCTTCTTCATCAAGGTCCCAATGTGTGGATGAAACAAAATAGAAGTCATTGAACATATATTCTTATTATAATATCTATGGGAAATAAAAGATATCGATGAAGATAAATTAAAATTGCTAGAATTTATATCTTTACTAAGAAAGGATCTATTAGACTAGTATAAAAGACCTACCCAAAATATGGGAAAACTTGGAATGAGGTGAAACAATATTTCCTATAAACAATTTGAGACTTTGGATATTCCAACAAACAATATTAGCAAAATGAGGGACCTAATACAAGGAGAAAAAGATTCAGTAAAGAATATAACAAAATATGTAAAGAAGTCTACCTCAAATTAGAATAACACCTCACAAAGCAAGAAAAGATTGAATTATTTATTTCTAGACTATAGAAGGATATAAGATCAAGATTGGATGGAAAAATATGTAATACTTACACAAAATTTATCATAATGGCATACTACATATAAGTCCAAATATGGTGTAGACCTTAGAAATATGACATAAAGGAGAATCTTGAGAAACAAAAATTAGTAGTAGAAAAACCAATTATATAGAATAAAATTTTGTAAAGAGGATGAATAAAGAAAGGAAAATAAATTTAATAGTGTGCATATTACTTAGGGGAAGTTCATCTCTAGAATGATTTCCTCAAAGGCCAAGGAGAAAGAACTACAACTGTATTACAGTTAGAATTGAAGATAATACTTACTAAAACAAATACATTATATTATAAAACTTTCAAAGAATGGGATAATCATCTCACTGATGACTATGTTGCAAATCAATTTAAAATGTAGAAAAACAACAAATCATCCTAATCTAATATGCCTTATGAACTATAATTGTGGCATAAACATAGATAAGAAAATGTAATATGTTAAAGGACTTACTAAAGGATCTCTATTTGATGTAGATTATATAAAACTAGCATGGAGAGATAATATAATTTTATATGCATTACAAAATAACCCACCAAAATATTACATTGGAGAGAAAATTTAATCAAAGTACAAAGGAGGAATAGCACATGATAGTAATAACTAAAAAAGTAGTGATTCCACATTCTATAGCTATGGAAACATGTCATTATGCTATAGAATGTTGGGTAGAAAAGAAAAGAAAATATCCCTTTTGTGAAGATGATTGTCATGATATATTCAAGTGTGATAAAGCACACCAATACTATCATAATGTAAAAAAAATTGAAAGTCATGATTTGCAAGACCACAAAGGAGCAAGGGTGATCATAAGAGTTCAGAAAAGAGTTAAAAGTTGTTAAAGAATAGATAATTTGTCTTTAGATACATTTAATGAAGAAAATTTTAGATAAGAACAATAAACACAAATAAAGGAAAGAAATTAATATAGAATAAAGAATAATAAAGTTATAGTGTTGACTAAACATGGAATTGATAGTAGAAGAAATAGACAAAAGAAGAGTGGGGAATTCAAAGAAGGATCAAATCTAGAAGAGGAACACAATTAGTTCCAACCATGTGAATACTAGCATCACAAGATAGTAGAGAAAGAAAAGTAGGAAATCGTACAATAACATAAGGATTACATAGCATGTTTTGAAGAAGAAGAAGTGATGATGCTGAAGAATTTAGCCTCTTTGTCCTAGAAATGAGACCTCCTAGTAAAAATAAAAATCTAGGAAAATATTGCAACAAAGATAACAACAGGTCCATAAAATTATGGAAGAAAAAAATTAGAAGGATCCTCTTTTAATAATTGCACATTTGAATAACCATAAAGTAAAAAATATAATGTTAGATCTAGGTGTAGACCTAACTCTCATTCCAACAACCACTTGTGAAAATTTAGGTAGACGTAATTGAATCAAAATACTAAAGGACATCAACTTGGAAGACTTTTTTTACATGGAGATCTTAGGGACATGGAAAAATGCAAAAGTAAACATAAAAGGAATCACAATTTTTTTTATTTTATGTTTGTTCAAATGATGGAACTGTAATGTAGTAAAATTCATACCCTTGCATTTTCACACTTTTTTGGACCCACCTTGCTTTATTTATCCCTATTTATGTCTTAATTGGTCCTATTTTGTATCTACAAGCCATAAGAATTATATCTTTTTTTGGCTAATCCTGACATTCTCCATTGCATAAATGATAATTTGATGTTTTTGTTCAAGTGTCCCTAGTTTTTGGGTCGGGACTAAAATTTCACCTAGGGAATCTTTTTCCCCCAAAGGTCTTGAGACCCATATTTTGAGGCATCTTAATTGGGCCCCTTTTTGGTGTCTATGCCCCAAGTTTCATGCCTTGGGACTCTGACACCACCTATGGCGTCTTAGTCCCCATTATGTTATTTTTAGGATTTAGTTTTAAATCCTAGCGGGATTTAGCCTCCTTTGATTAATGATTTCATATGCCGGATTGGTGTGGTGTAGTTTTAGGATATTAACCATGGATAAGTATAAATACAAGGTTCACTCACTCATTTCCATCCACAAGAATTCAAGTATTAATTCCTAAGGCAAGTTTTTGAGATCAAGAGAAATTCTTCATCATTTGGAGCCATCATCAAGATTCAAGCATCATATGAAATATCTTCTTGCATCATGTGTATTGTTGTTCTAAAATTTGTGATGTAGGGTTTGTGATTCAAGCAAGTGTTTAGATCAAGATAAGCATCATTTAAGAAATAATCAAGAACCACATCCATTGTAGCCATTTCACACAAGTGTGTAGACTTTACAACAAGGGTTAGGTGAGTTGTAGCATTGTATGTTGTTCATTCATCATTTCCCTTCATTATTCTATTTAATTTCAATGTTTAATTACCAACAAGGGATTTGACCAAGGAGAAAAACATTCACTAACAATCAACAAGTTTTGTCCCTCTTGCATGTTTGTGATTGCATATTTAGGATGAATACTTGAAGATCATTTGGAGTGGAAAGGTGCAAAGTTTCATTACAATGTTGTCATCTTCATGGAAACTCACCTACAGGCCAAATTTGGAAGGTTCAGAACTTGAGATAAGAGAAGAACGAAGTGCGGACCTTAGACCTTAGGATAACATTTTGAGATTCCAAAAATTCCAGGAGGGACCAAGTCACTACCTAGGGCATCTTAGTCCTCTCAAGCATATTTTTTCAAAAATTCTTTTAGATCTGGTTCTAGCATCTAAAGATTTTGTATCTATCCTATAAAACAACAACGAGACTATGACAACAATAAGGTAACCTTTGTCCTCTATAGCATATTTTGATATATTATTTGCATTTCTAGAATCCTTGTTACATCTCTAGACTTCCCAGGTACATACGTCCTAACTCCACGCTGCTTAATCTCATCATTTTCATCTCTCATTTATCTTGCATAATTAGGTTTTGTGATTTGAATGTTCATTTGTCTTTTCTAAGTATTTTCTTGGTGGTGAACACCAAAAATCTTAGAGAATCCCCACCTAGGTCCTCCTTATTGATAATTGACTCACCTTGTGAGGTTATTAGTTGACCCAATTGAGACTCCCAGGAAATTATTGAGTGATTTCTTGGAGAAAAGGGTGACAGTAGATCACCATTTTTAATATCAATCATTTTGGTGAACTTGACCTTGTTGAGCATTCATTTTTTGATTTGGAGTCCAGAAAAATCTCAAATGTAGATTGCACTCATTCTTGCATTGCATCTTGAATTAGTGAAAGTGCATCTAGGGTTTCTTGCATCTTGCATTAGTGAAATTACATCTACGGTTTCTCATATTTGCATTAGTGAAAGTTAATATAGGTTACATTTTTTCTTTCTTGCATCATTTCATTTCATTCAAACAAGTGAAAAATTCATTGTTCATCATCTTAAAATTTGCATTTAGAAAAAAATTATTGCATTGAAAAAAGATTGCATTCAATTGCTTATTACACATTACTTTTCCTTGCATTCATTTGCACATTTTTATATTTCCAAACATCAGGCCACTAAATAAGAAACTTGTAAAAATTATAGAAAACTCATAATTTGTTGTTCTTCTAAGAAAGACCTCTACTAGGACTAAAATTCATTTCCTAGTGCCTAAGTTGCTCCCAAGATTTTTGGATCAGAACCCTCTATTTGCTATTTGTTGTTTGTTTCAATCCCTCAAACTTCAAAATCTCATCAGGAGGACCAAGATGCCCTTTGTGGCATCTTAGTCCCTATTGACTTCAACTTTGCATTTTTTAGGACTTGAATTTTTTTTTTTGTTGTTCTGTTGGCTACCTCCAATTTTCTATTTCAGTTTCGAAAGTTGTTCTTTTGATTTCTTTCATTTCAAGTGCAATTTAAAGTATAGGATATTGTGCTCATTGCACTTTCTTTGATTTATCTCTTGTATGAGCTATATTACCTGGTTCCCTACTGCTAATACTATGGTTAGACAAAGCGTGAGACTCATGGAATCCCATGATAAAACACTCAATGTGGATCTTGGGTTATCAATCTCTCTTACTTTTGGTTTTGGTACTACTTCACTAGGTATGGACAATACCTTTGATACCTCTTTTCCTATGGCTACCTTACCTACAAGTACTATTCCAATTGTTCAAAAAATTGCTGATCATACCCCTTAAGAGAACATAATGAAAATTCAATAAGATCTAGCCCATTTACAAGATAGTGTGAGAACTCAAAACATTTCAAACAATATTATACCTACCATAGATAGTATTCATTGCATGATGGAAAGTGATGAAGGACTAGAAGTTGTGCATAATATAGCTCAAATATTTGGAAAACACCTTCCTTCCACAACTAATGATGCTCAATCTTCAAACAATATGCAAAGCCAAAGGGGAAATCAAACTCCTCCCCCTTTAACCATAACCTCAAATCCCACCTATACCAATCCTCAAGTGACCACCAGAATGCAACTAACTAGTAGCATCCTTCCTACCTCAAACATTTACACTAGTTCTCCTTATACCTATGTGGCATCTAATTTTATATCTCCTCATGTAAGCAATCCATTCATTGGTCCCTTCAACACATACACACCACCACTATATTCACCTCCATTGCACACCAAAAGAAATGTCCTATCATTAATCACCTTCTACAAATCCTTTCATCCATTCAATGTCAAGTTTCCACCATAAATAAAAATCAAAATGGACCACCTTCATACTATGTCAAAAGTATCCTATTATCCTTGGAGATATTAAGAACTCCAGTGCCAAAAGATATAGAGATCCCTAGATTTGAGAAATATGGAGGAAAGGGAGATCTTTCTAATCATGTTAATGCCTTTACTACTTTATGAAGTGACTTTATCCTTGCGGACAAACTTTTGGCTAAACTTTTCCCCTGATCCTTAAAAGACATTGCCTTGGACTAGTTTTTTGCTTTATCAAATAACTCAATTCATTCATTTACTGAACTTTTTGAGGCATTTATTAACCATTTAAAAGTGCATGTGGTTCCCAAAATAAGATTAGTTGATTTGATGAGATGTAAGCAAAATGTGGATGAAAATATCACTAACTTTATTTCATTCTACCAATCACTTTATTCATAAATCTGTCTTAAGATTCCTAATTCTCACCTTCAAAATATGTTCATAGAAAACAAACAAAGCAAGATTAGAGACAAGATCAACAAGATTAAATTCCCTTCCTTCATGCATTTATGCATTGCCCTTCGAGACTATTAGAATTTTGTAAGTAATATTGAATCGAAAACCAACTCTACCCATCCTGAAAAGTCTGAAGCTTCAAACCAAAAAACTACCATCCTTTGAAAAGACAAAATAAAATATTTCTTCAACTAAATTCCACCTCTCAACCCACCCAGCTAGTTGACACCCAAGTTATTGGTATAAAGAAGAGCAATCCTTATATCTTTGGGGATTCCTAAAGACAATTTACCCCTTACCTGACACACTTCGCACCATTATGACCCACCTATTAAACAAAAACAAGTTTATGTTACATCTCATCCAACTCCTTGACCCTAGATAGCCATTACTTCTGAGCTCTAGACATAATTCCTATTGTGCCTATTACCAACAAAAAGGGCATGATACAAAACATTGCAAGCATATTAAACATATTGTGCAAGACCTCATTAATTCTAATCATATCCTAACTAGAGATTTTAATGACAAAGGTAATAATTTTATAGCTTCTCCCAACTAAAACTTACAAGTCTTCACCAATCCCATGCCCAATCATAATATTTCATTTGTTGATGCTAGTGAAATTAAGCTCGATGTGATGAATGTTGGCACGAATGATGAGAACATGAACAATAATGAACAATTTCCTATGGATGATGATGAACAGAGTCCAATGGATGCAATAGAAAAAATTCCTATAAGTACAATCATAGGAGTGATTGACATCAAGCCTTGTAAACAGCAAACCATTCACATTACTTTTTCTTTAGAAGAAACAATCAAACATGCACCTGATGGTCCTCTTTGCATAGCTGATGAAATCAATAACAAGCCCATTCTTGGGATTTTGATTGATCTCGTCTATGGAGAGAATGTGATCACAGAAGAACTTGTATATGTGCATGAACTTACTCAAGATGGATATGATAAATTGAAAGCATGGATCAAAATCCATGATGGTTTTTCTCATGCTACGATAGGCTTGATCACACTCACGTTACATGTAGGACCGAATAAATTAAATGTATCATTCTCTATCATATCTAATTCTGACAAATTTCAGGTGAAGTTAGGCTACAAATGGCTTCCCTCCATGAAAGTGGTCCCATATATGTTGTCTAAAAGTACCTAAATTTTCCAGTCAGTAATGAAATATTCACTGTAAACCATGGTGGCTTTAGACCTCCATCTTCCAGTGGAAATTTATCCTTAAATTATATTTTTCTTGAGGCCATGGAACCTATCAAACCCCGTGAGGACTTCCTTTTCCTATCCTACCAAATATTCAAAGCAAAATGCATAGCCAAGATATCTCTTGAAAACTTACCTCAACCTATGATCAAACTGCCACCTATGCTTGAATCTCTACCACCTAAAGAAAATAACATTGAGCCTCAAGCCCTTCCAAAAAAAAAAGGATCCATCCATGAAAAATCCCTTTCCTATTTCCTATAAAAGGACTAGATAAAATAAACCAAGTCCTAATCCACCTCCTAAGAAAATTTATAAAGCCAAAGAGAAAGTAGTTGAACAACCTTTTATGGTTTCTTCCATTCTTCCTTTCCAAGGAGAAAAGGGACCTATGGTTCACAAACCCACTCCTACACAAATAAAATTTGAAAATTGCAATAAAATAAATCTTAATTCTAGAGAGCATAGATGTCAACATCGTACTATTGCTCAAAAAATGAATGCAAAAACATCATTGGAAATCAATATCCGAACTTGATAGAAACAATAAATTATGAGCTTCCTCCATTACCAGAAAAAATAGATCCTCTATCTCTAACACAAGGACTAGAACCTTCTACGTATATTATCATTCATCCTCCTATTGTGGTTAACCTAGATGATGATGAGGAAACAACTAAAATTGATGAGCAAGTGCATAATGAGTTGAATTTTTTTTTTTCCTCATCTATGTGCTTAAACAATAACAACCATGGTCATCCTCCTAAACTGACCGATTCACCATGTGTTGAACTTGGTGATTCTCTTAGTACAACACTTGATGTGACCCCTCTCGTTAGTTATTTGCATTCCACATGTATTAAACAAGATTGGGATGCAGATGACCTACTAGATGGTTGATCTACATGTGCCTTACTAGTATTTTTTCTTTCTTTTGTGTGATTGCACGTGTGTATTGTGATCCCCCATGATTAAATGTTTGATATTTCTCTATCTATTCACATTCCTTTGTTTTAACCTTCATTCTTCTATATGTTGTAAAAAAATTTCCTTTTTTTCCAATTTCCTTTTTTATCTTGTGTTTTTCTTTTCAAGATGATGGAAGGCATCGAGACACCATATATCTCTTCAATTTTGACCCAAAAGTTTTTTCTTTGTTTTCAATCTCTTTGTTGCATTCTTCTAGTTCTATGTATTTGTGGAATGATGATAGTTCTGAGTTCCCTAATATTATTGTAGCAAAGATAGATATTGACCTCAAATCCATAGATCCCTTGTGTGTTTCTATGGGTAACCCTCTTTTCCTTTTTCAATTTTGGCTACTTTAAAGTAATTTATCACAACATGGTGTCTAGCAATTTCTTTAAAGTGGGGGCATACATTGGCATTATTTTGGCATGATTTCATGTTCCTTGTTTTATTTCCTTTCTTCTTGTGATGCATCCTTCTCTTGGTGGTGTCATTTGGTTTGACTTATTCCAAGAGCACATCATTTCCTTCTCCACTCTTGGAGACATTAGGCACAATGCTATCTAAGATGAGAATTTTTGCAGTTGTCCTCTCTTGGAAACAATATGAGACCTTTTCCACTTGTCCTCTCTTAGAAACATTGGGTATGATGTTCCCCAAGATGAGACCTTGCATTTATCCTCTCTCAAAGATATTAATCATGGTGAATCCTAAGATCATGACCTCACATGAATTAAGTGAAATCCCTTTAAACATCCCTCTTTCTTGTTGCATTTTATTTTTCTTATCATAGTCATGGAGGTATGGATTTGATATGGACTCCTTCGGGCTCACCTAGTGAACAACTAGCTTCACTAGGCCTTGTGAGCATGCATTTTCTTTTGTACTTATCATAGTCATGGGGGTATGACATTGATATGGAATGCTTGGGGCTCACCTAGTTCACAACTAGCTCAACTAGCTCTTGTGAGCATGTGTTTTGTTTTCATATCGAAAAGTGCATTCCACTAGTAAATGTTTTTTTGAACAAACAACCTAGACCTGGTCCACCAAGCTGGACGACCAGTCAAAGCTTGATCTGTTGCATTTTTCCATTCTCGTTTTTCTTTTTACTTTTTACTTTTTGTCTTTGATGGTGTATGTTTGTGATTGGATTATGGCTTCATATATCATTTGAAGCATGTTCCTTTGTGTCTATGTTGATTTTCAATAGGATCTTGATCCTTTGGGCTTGGCCACCCTCTTGATTATTGACATCCTATCTTACTAATTTTTTTATATTTGAACCCCTCTTGATTGTGTGGTCGGCTAGTTTAGTGTGAGTTTGAAGCAAGTTCTTCCTCTCACTAAAGTGGGAACTAAATGTAGTCTAGTAAAATTCATACCCTTGCATTTTCACACTTGTTTAGGCTCATCTTGCTTTATTTATCCCTATTTATGTCTTAATTGGTCCTATTTTGCATCTACAAGCCCTATCAATTATATATTTTTCTTTCTAATATTGAAATTCTCCAATGCATAAATGATAATTTGATGTTTTTGTCTAAGTGTCCCTAATTTTTGGGTTGGGACTAAAATACCAAATAGGGCATATTTATCCCCCAAAGGTCTTGGGATAATTTAAACTTCTAGTGGTATTTCGCCTCCTTTGATTAATGATTTCATATGTCAACTTGTTGTGGTGTAATATCTAGATATCAAGCATGGATAAGAGTAAATACATGGTTCACTCACTCATTTTCATCCCAAAGCATTCAAGTATTCATTCTTAAGGAAATTTTATGAGATCAAGAGCAATTCATCAAGGATTTGGAGCCATTATCAAGATTCAAGAATCATATCAAAGATCTTCTTGCATCATGTGCGTTGTTGTAATTCAAGAAAGTGTTTAGATCAAGATCAACAATATTTAAGAAAGTGCTAAGAACAAAATCCATTGTAGCCATTTCAAACAAGTGTGTAGACTTTACAACAAGGGTTTGGTGACTTGTAGCATTTCCTGTTGTTCATTCATAATTTCCCTTCATTATTTTATTTCATTTCAAGGTTTAATTACCAACAAGGGGTTTGACCAAGGAAAACCCTCATTCACTAACAATCAACAATTTTTTCCCCTCCTTCATGTTTGTAGTTGCGGATTTAGGTTGAATACTTGAAGATCATTTGGAGTGAAAACTTGGAAAGTTACAAAGTTGCATTGCAAATTTTTTGTCTTCACGGAAACTTAGCTACAGGCCAGATTCAAAAATTTTAGAACTTGAGATCGAAGAAAAAGGAAGTGTAGACCTTAGACTTTAGGACCAAACTTCAAGATTCCAAAAATTCATGATGGGACTAAGTTTCCACGTAGGATATCCTAGTCCTCCCGAACATATTTTTCAAAAATTCTTTCAGACCCAATTTCAACATTTGAAGATTTTACATCTACACTAAAAAATAGTAATGAGACTAAGACAATAGTAAGGGTGTCTTTGTCCTCCATAGAATATCTTCAAAAATTCTTTATATTTTTGGAATCCTTGTTACATCTTCAAACTTCCCAGGTACATATATCCTGACTCCCTTTTGCATAATTTCATCGTTTGCATCTCTCATTTAGCTTGCATACTAGGTTTCATGAGTTGAATGTTCATTTGTCATTTAAAAGAATTTTTTTTGTGGCAAAAAAGGTTAAATAACCCCTCCTAGGTTTTCCTTATTGAAAATTAACTCACCTTGTGAGTTTTTTAGTTGATCCAATTGGGACTCCTAGGACATTATTTTGTGATTTATTGGAGAAAAGTGTGGCATAGCAAATCACCATTTTCAACATCAATCAAGAACCATTTAACAATTTAAGAGAATTTCTAGGATTGGGATGGTTTTTCAACTCTAATGGTATATTAGACTCTAGAAAGGATGTGATCTCTTTGGTGGATGATAATAGGATAGTCCATATTCCACTAGGAGAAATAAAAGCTAGAAGCTACATGGAAGAGAGGAAATGATGGTTGGTTTACTCCATTTCCAAAACATACACCACCACATTAATATATTATAGATTATAAGAATTCATAAGGGTATTGTGAATGTTATTCCTATACATGATTAAACATGAATAAGTGAGTGATCATTAGTCAAGAAATAAGTAAGAATGAAGAATTACCTATCAAATTCATCCATGCAATAGAACATGAAAACAAAGTAAAATATCTAATAAAATACTAATGAAATATTATTCTAAATGCTCAAAACAGCATCCCATAAGGGGATTAGTGATCCTTTGGTGTGGAAATAAGCCCTTTCATAATCCCTTGATAAGCTTGATGATGGATTTGTGATGGAAAAGCATATAATTTGCTATAATCTTGCTAAGATGGATGGAAAAGATGAAATGTTATGAACTCAAATTCCTATAGTGATTATGCTCTTAGTTGATGGGTCCATATTGCGAGAATGTTGTCTCTATTTATAGAACCCAAGGTTTGAAGAATGAAGAGGATTGATGAATGTGGGATTAAAGAATAGACCAATAGCATAATGCCACTTGTCAACATGCTAATGAATCTTGGGAGAGATGTGCTCACACATGTGTGAGAATATTTTGGGAGATGTGATGTGTAAGAATAATAAATGTCAAGGTGGCTTGTGTAAGAGAATATTTAAAATTCAATTTAAAGCCAAGGTGGCTTCTGTAAGAGGAGGTTTAAGAGCTATTTAAAGCCAAGGTGACTTGTGTAAGAACTCTTTAATACCAAGGTGGCTCAAGAAAAAGGACAAAATTCCTTTATGAGGGAAAAGTCAAATTGGTGGAATATTCTAGGAATATGCCCTTTTGAAAGAAAATAAGGTAATTAGTAAATCAAATAAATTGATTTACATGTGCAACTTGACCAAGGTTGACTTACCTTAGGGTGGAGTCAAAAGCTAGAGGAATGGGGGATTATTGTTAAGAGTTAATTGATTTAGGATTAATTAACTAAGATGAGATTAGTTTATTTTGGGTTTATTTAAATCAAATGAGAGGATATTAGAGCTTTAGGATTATAATAAAATAAAATTGATTTATTTAATTAAAAGAAGAACATTAAGATTTAATTAAATAAAGTTGATTTATTTAATTAAAATAAGAACCTAATAAATTTAATTAAATAAAGTTACTTTATTTAATTAAAATAAGAACATTAGGATGTGATTAAATAATCTGACAAAGTTCATTATCAGATTTAAAGAAAATTAACTAAATAAAGATTATTCAATTAATTGGTTAGTGTGGAAATTATTAAGGAAAATTTGGTATTAGTAAATTAGGATCAAGTGCACGATATCAATCAAGATATTTTTAGTGTCTACATTTTTCCTCTCTTTGAAGAGATGTACCTACTACGTTGGTTGAAAGAATAACTCCGACAAGATCAACACTCAATCTTTTTCTAATTTTTTAGATGCCCCACTGCTACCCCAATGAGAAGAATTATGTTGGTATACTATCCCCTTAAGAGATCAAACAAAAATTTGGTTTTTTGGGGGAGATCTCGAAAAAAATGATAAGCCACTTGAAGGGTCCAGAAAGGCTCCAAGATGCCAAAAATGTTCCAAAATGCGAACGAAAGATGTGAAACGAGCTTCAGTCAAGCAAAAACAGTTTTGAGGGGACAAACCCTAGTTTGACGGCTAAATCGGGGTAAAAGAACCTAACATTCATGCTTAAATAGGCTCAGAGGGGTCACTTTCCATTCATTTGTGCATTCACACTTTAGAACTTTTAGTCTTTTGAGCTCTGGCCCTTCTATGAGATGGTGTAACAAGTGCTTCCCTGACACATTTCAAAGAAAGTTTGTGTGTTCCAGAGACCTCCAGGCATAGGACCACCGATGTGTGACCTAAACCCAACTTCCAATTTTGATTTTTTAGCGCATTTATTATGCATCAAATAGCCAAAGTCCCTAGCATTGCTATATGGCAGTGCATAAACACTCATTCTACAATGTTGGAAGGCCAAACAGTGCTACTAGTGAAAATGGTGATGCTCATCATGATTTTACTTTAGCATTTAGATTTTAAAACAACAACGCTTTTGTTAAAAGTGATGCTAGAGACGATTTTGGATTAGATTTTTTCAGTCAAAGGGTGATGCTTGTGCAAATGGTGGTGCTTGAGCCGATTTAGTATTTCCAAAGAGTCCAAAATTTCTATTTGGAGTTGACAAATGGCAACGCGTTTGCAAGCAATGATGCATTCATTATTCTGGGGTCGAAAACTCTTAACGGGGTCATATATTTTTACAAAATTTGACATTGTGTACTTCATGGGTGCAGGAGGTGATCTAGCCTATGTTTTCATGTGAGCATTGGCCCTCAGTTCTGAGTAAACAAGGTACTTTGTTTGAGATTTGACAGGATCATTTGTGGAGATTGGTCTATGGTACATATAGCCTCTACACCTGTTGTCCAAACCCACCTTGCGATGATGACTATGTTGTGCAAGAGATTGCACAATGAGACCTTGTCTTTTCACCTTCCTACTAGCGAGGTGACTATGACCCTAGAGGATGTCTAGCAGATTCTACGATTGTCGATCTATGGCACCCACATGATATATGATATAGATGTCAATGTAGATGCATGCCATGATATTATGGGGTTTGAGGACCTTATTTTGATTGAGGGTCAGATTCATTTAGATTTCTACAAGGGTCGGGTGCTAGTTGTCAGGTTGATCATTGCTGCCATTGTATCTGGGTTAGTGGATCTAGATTTATGGGGTAGATTTTTCAGTACAAGATGGGGTTCTACCTTGGAGAGCATGCTGAGGTAGAGGACTTTATTTTCCTGGAGGCCAATGATGTTGGTATTTTTATACCATGATCTACATGATTCTACATACTATGATGGTCATGTGATTGGTACTGGGGTGACACTTTTACACATTTGGGCCTAGGAGCATATTGTCGTGCTCCAATCGATAGTCACCTTGGTGGAAATAGAGCCTGACAATCCTATGGTATGGATATTGGGGTGGGATCACCCTATGGAATACGAGACAACTTGGCCTTCCTTACTGGTATCACATCATCGATGATCTTATAGGTTTTACATGGTGGCCATGGCTATAGATACCTACCTAGTATGACAATGTACAATAGTTGTTCTATGCTCATTATACCTGATTGATGCAAGAGCAGAAGCATAGCATCATAGAGTGGTATCTTCTAGATAGGGTTGCCCACAAGTTCTGAGAGGCTTAGGATAGGCCGATCGATGGATATACTGCTATTTTTGCTAGATTAGCTTGGGAGATTGCATGGTGACAGACAATCCTAGTGTCTGATGTAGTGGATTCTTTTAGACAATTGGTTTCTAGGCCATGGGCCTATGGTAAGGGACCAACAGATCTAGGGGTCACATGAGCTTATGGAAAGTGGTTTAAACCTCCACTATGACTGACAGATCGAATGACAACACTTCCATTAGGGAGGCTGAGGGGGAGGATTTCTCAGAGAGAATAAGTAGGAGTAGGGGGATAAGATCTAGGGGCACAATCCATAGATGGGAAACCAGATTAGCAGGAGGATCAACCATCACACTAACCACATCAGGCACAACAACCCCATTAGGCATAGGATCCATAGATTAAACAGCTTCAAACACAAATGTAGGGCTTACAGGCATAGGTATAGGTAGTCATAGGTGAGCGAGACCAAACCCACCATTAGGTTCAGACCATCACCTTAGAGAGAGATCATGCTAGATAGTAGGTTCAGGCCCTCACCACTAAGAGAGATCATGGTAGGTAGCAGAGACAGGCCTTATAGCTATAGTTAGCTCAAGAGGTTGGTCGCAAGCAATAGCTGGAGAGTATGGTCACTACGTCTTAGGGTAGGACAATATCAACATAGATGTACCATGAGGCAATGAGAGAGGTTGAGTACTATAGGTCCCACTATAGTTAGGACAATGCCAACAACTCTGAGACAACCAGAATATTCCTAGTAGATAGGGGCTCACCAGACAGATGATCAACCTGAGAGATAGGAAAGTGAGGGGAGCAACCAATAAGGCTAATAGATTCTTTTTGATATACACTCATAGCCCTATGGGCCTTGTATCATGATTGATTTACATACACTTGAGTTTGATTTTGTATCATGATAGTTATGATTTTTTTATATATATATGAGTTTGATTGATTCATGATGATGTGTTCACTTTGCTTATTCCTTATGTATGGATGCACTTGATTTTTTATGTATATGTGATGTGATTCTATATGGATGTGATGCACTTTATGTGATGGATGATTATGATATGCAAATGTTTATGGATGCATTTTTTTCTTTGTGTATTTTCTATGCATTTTTATGATGATGTATGCAGTATGGATGCAAATGTTTATGGTATGTAAATCATTTCTAAAATACTCAGACTAACAAATCCATATTATTCCTAAATGATAATGCAAAATGGATGATGTGGTATGTCATGATTCATGAGATGCATGTGATATTATGATATGCATAATGTAAATGCAATGTTTTTGTATCTTTTTCATATATGTTTTATGACGATGATGGATGAATATATGGATGCGAATTTTTCTGATATGCAAATGATTTCTAAGATACTCAAACTAAAAAATATATATTATTATTTGTAGCTTAAAATGATTATGAAATATGTATGATGTGATATGCAATGACCATGATATGCGATGATTTAAGATACTCAAAATGATAAATATCTATTATTCTTCGTAACTTAAATGATAATGTAATGAAAAATGATGTGATATGAAATGACTATGATATGCAATGATTCAAGATACTCAGAATAACAAATCTTTATTATTCTTTGTAACTTAAATGATAATGTAATAAAAAATGATGTGATATGAAATGACTATGCAAATTGGTGATTTATGCTTTGAATATGGGATGTATGTATGTTGATGATCTGTGGATGTAGGATGATTTTTTTTTGGTTAATTGTCATGATACCATGTTAGTGTAGAGAGAAGAAAGAAGAAATAAGATGATGAAAGGAGGATCCAACAAGTCTATGATTTTCTGAGACTTTATTAGAGATAATGATGAGCGATGATGATGGTTTTCTTATTAGAGATTAAGGACGTAAAGAGCTTACTTTCCTTATGTTTGATAACACACATAGTTTCAATGCATCAAGGTATAAATAACCAGGATGGTGTTGTACCTAGTGTGATGGACTTTAACTTGACAATTAGATATGAGTATTCTTGTTCACACCTAGCATACATAAACTTTACTAGGATGTAATTTAGATATTTCAAACATCTCATACCAAAACACAAAGAGGAAAAATCTAACAATGTAATAGTCAAAAAGCTATCCAAAACACCCTCCATACATACCTAATAAAGAAAGTATTTTCCAAGGTTATATTACAAGAATATCCAACAAGCACAATAGACAAAAGATAAAAATCAATGCCCCCATTTCTTTCTCTCTAAATCCTTTGATTAGACATCATCGAGAGGTCATTGTAATAAGTGCAATAAGATAAATCATCAAGACAAAGATCAAGTAAACAAACAAGCTAATGTTCTTCATATCGCTAGCCAAGACTAAACTATGGTGATGTCTGATGTTGTTGTCCATTGTAGGAAGGATGCATCCTAGGACATGATGTTATCAAATGATGGTTAGATTGACTAGATGATAGGCTATTGATATTCAAATTTGACCAACTTTTTTACCTACTGACCTAGACTTAAGACCCTGATGTTGGAGAACACACTTTTGAATGTTAAGGTTGCTTCTAATTATTTTTCCAAAGGGTGAAAGCGATGATTGATTTATTATGAGTGGATGCTTATTGCGGGTGAATGTTGAAATAGGAAGAATGCATTTTTTTGCATTTTTTGAATGTTTTTGGTATTTTTGAAATTTTTTGAGGATGTTTTGGTGTTTTCAAAATTGTTTTACAAATGTTTTGATTTTCAAAATTTCCAATGTTTTTGGTTTTTTCCAAGATTTTGACCAAGAACATAACCTAAAGACCTATCCTAGGGGTCTCGAGGGTTGATCAATGATTAGCCTTGCCTACGCTATACATGTAGAGACCACATAGTTTGATTGATGACAGACTCAATTATTGATGAGATATGAACAATTTGGATTGCCAGTTTATTATGAGAGACTCCTAAAGGACTGACCTAATGTGTCTCGGGGGCTAATAAAATATTATCCTTGCCTACGCTTAAGGTCAGAGATGGCATAGTTCGACATGATGACTATTTTTTTTTTTTTTTTTGACCTATTTTTGGATTTTTGATATGATTTGGATGTTTTTGGATTTTTCGATTTCATGACTTTTTTTGGTTTTTTCGAGAATTTTATGAATGTTTTCGGATTTTTTGATTTTAAGGAAGGTCTCAAAAATATACATGAATACGATCTAATGAATGTAAGAGAACATGCCCCCAATGTGATGCAATAGACTACTCTGATATAGGTAGGACAAATTGACCTTAGGAATGTGCCAAGTAGTACTAAGGTGGAGCATGATACGGACACAAGATCAAGCAATGATGCAGACGCAGATGGATGTTGGAAGGATTAATGGAATGCGATGGATGATGCAAAACCATTTGTAGAGATCATGGTGGATGGAGAGTGCTTTATTTACATAAGGCACCTATTTACCATGTTTTCACCAAGGTACTTTCCCAAAGCGCCACCAAAGTGGTTTTCACTAGAGGACAATTTTTATCTTTACTGTTTTCAATCCTTTTTCTATTTTATTTTTTTGGATTTTTGTATTTTTTGATTACTTTTGTATTTTTGTATTTTGGTATTTTTTGGATTTATACCTTGCAAGCTTAGGCATAAATATTTT
>CM021102.1:303973496-304000357 GCA_007115665.2 Sequoiadendron giganteum
TTAACAACCATAGCCAACTCTAACAATAATGATTCTTCAAATTTTATCTATATGATGTTCTCCATCATTTTATTATTATATATTTGATTAAATAATAATTTATCTCAATCGATTAGTGTTGCATTTATATCACTAATTCTGAGGTAAGAAAATATATCACTTTAAAAGTACTTGGGGCTTAGAACTTTGATCTGTGGTTCCCGAGTTTTCTTGGTAATATTAGTTTCATTGTTGAGACCTTTGTTAGGGCATATAAATGGCAGTAACATCCAGAATTTTAAGTTTCACTAAAACAAAAGAAAGGGAAAGATAATCAACAAAGATATGAAGATTTGAGGAACTTCCTCTTGGAACATACCATATGAGAGGGGGTTAGGCACCAAGGGAAAGGAGAATGGAAAGAGGGAGATATTTTTATAGGGATCCTTAAGGAGATATGAGTGAGAAGAAAAGATATCAAATAACTACCATGGGAAATAATAAAAGAAATAATGAAACCCCAAATCAATCACACTTATGGAAAAAGGAGATAAGACAACCATATGAAATTGTGAACCCCAATCCTTTACCTACACAAACATGGAAAACAAGTACATTATTAGATTGAAATGCCAGTAATAACAAGGATTCCCCATGAAATCCATCTACAATGCTCAAAATAGGAAAGATGAAGAACAAAACGTGAAAAGGAATGAAATCCTATTTAAGCAATACAAACACTCAATCCCATGGGGGAGTTGGTACCAATTGTGTGTAGAAATTGGCCCTTTCCCAAATCTTTTATAAGCTTGATGATGATTGATTGACTTGATGGGGAAGAACAATGATGAACTCCTTGAGAAAACCTGCAATTTAACCTAGTTATGGTGATGGAAAATTCTCAAGAAATGATATGAAATTTCTCTAATGTGAAGATAATAACTTTGCATTCAAATTGTGGATGAAGAATGAGAGGAAGATTCTCTCATTTATAGATTTCAAATTTGGAACAATGACTGAGATTGAGCAATGTGGGATCATTCAACATCCAATGGCCAAGTGCCACCTATCAAGATGTGAATGGATGAAGGTTAAGCATATTTTGGTGATTGTGCACAAGAAATGATATTAGGTGGAATTTCAAATTTAGGAAATGACATGTAACACGGAGAAAATAATGAAATAAATGCCACTTGGCTCAATGCACAAATACATGTAAGATGAGTGAATGCTTTGTTGGAAGGACAAATCCACTTAGATTTAAATTCAAATTTGAGGGAATATTCCCCTCTTATTCCATGTGAGGGGAAAATAGATATTTTAATAAATCAAAGTAATTGATTTATTGTGCAAGTTTCATTCTCTAGAGGATGTGACATGATTTAGGATTAGATTAATTAAATATTAATTAATTTTAATGAGTAATTAGGAGATGTGATAATTTAGACTTAAATTTAGGCATTGATTTAAATCAAATTGAGAGGAAGGGTTTAATTAAATAAATGTTTTGATTTATTTAACTAAAGGGGATAATGTTAGATTAAATAAAATAAATTTTTATTTATTCAATTTAATAAGAATACTTTAGAGACTTAATTTAAATAAAATGAATTATTTAAATGAACAGAGATAGAGGATTGATTAAATTAAATTCATTAATTTAATCAGCGGAGGAGATAGACCTAATTAAATAAATAATGATTTATTTAATTAAGGGATGAAAGGTGATGATAACCTGAGTGTATGATTCATGATGAAACGATGTTAGTAATGAGGATCAAGTGTGTTGGTCAATTTTCCATGTCTATAGAAATATTAGAGAAAAAAATAAATTAGAGAGAAAAGTGAACATGACAAGCCCAAATTGAGAGGAGAGAAGACAACAATAGATGTTTAATAGAGAATGAATAAACCACAAAATAATGTAATTTATAGAGAAAATGAGAATTGAGCATACCAATAAGGGTGTTACTAAGTACGTGAAATGAGTTCTACCAATGAAAAATAAAGAGAGGGCTCTCTAGAGATTAGAACTATGTTGGAAAAAAGAAAGATAACTTATATTTTGTATAAGGAAGAATATCAATGATTATATAGAATCTAGAAAATTGTTATTAGGTCCTTGCAATAATATAGAGACTTCACTATCATCACAACCTTCTAAAAACTTGACAATTAGAAAATATCTATCAACCTTAACCATTAATGTGGATAATATATTCATTAATTTTTGAAAACATTGGAGAAGACCCCATCAACTCAAGAAAAATATTTAGAATAATTAGTCAATTTAGTAGTATAAGGAAACTAAAAGAAGAGGAAATAAGGAAAACAAAATGAAATATATTGAATTTGGGTAAATAATTTTGTTCACAAAAAAATAATTGCTAAAAAATAAGAAAGTAGAAAGATATCTTGAAAAGTCACAACCACTTGACTAGGACCCATCCCGCTAGCCATACAAGAGTCAAATAATTTTGAAGGAAGAGATACCACAAAGAACAACAATAAAAGAGGTAGAGGGAAAAGAAGTAGAGTGAGAAGAGATAATTGGAAAATAATACTTTGATATATATTTAGCAAGAGATAAGGGTAAAGAAAAATGACCCTATACTATTAAAAAATTAAAGAAAGAAAAGGCAGAAAAGGCTAGTGTACAAATCTAAAAAAATTCAATTAGTAGTAGCAAAAAATATGGAATCTTCTTCATCAAGGTCCCAATGTGTGGATGAAACAAAATAGAAGTCATTGAACATATATTCTTATTATAATATCTATGGGAAATAAAAGATATCGATGAAGATAAATTAAAATTGCTAGAATTTATATCTTTACTAAGAAAGGATCTATTAGACTAGTATAAAAGACCTACCCAAAATATGGGAAAACTTGGAATGAGGTGAAACAATATTTCCTATAAACAATTTGAGACTTTGGATATTCCAACAAACAATATTAGCAAAATGAGGGACCTAATACAAGGAGAAAAAGATTCAGTAAAGAATATAACAAAATATGTAAAGAAGTCTACCTCAAATTAGAATAACACCTCACAAAGCAAGAAAAGATTGAATTATTTATTTCTAGACTATAGAAGGATATAAGATCAAGATTGGATGGAAAAATATGTAATACTTACACAAAATTTATCATAATGGCATACTACATATAAGTCCAAATATGGTGTAGACCTTAGAAATATGACATAAAGGAGAATCTTGAGAAACAAAAATTAGTAGTAGAAAAACCAATTATATAGAATAAAATTTTGTAAAGAGGATGAATAAAGAAAGGAAAATAAATTTAATAGTGTGCATATTACTTAGGGGAAGTTCATCTCTAGAATGATTTCCTCAAAGGCCAAGGAGAAAGAACTACAACTGTATTACAGTTAGAATTGAAGATAATACTTACTAAAACAAATACATTATATTATAAAACTTTCAAAGAATGGGATAATCATCTCACTGATGACTATGTTGCAAATCAATTTAAAATGTAGAAAAACAACAAATCATCCTAATCTAATATGCCTTATGAACTATAATTGTGGCATAAACATAGATAAGAAAATGTAATATGTTAAAGGACTTACTAAAGGATCTCTATTTGATGTAGATTATATAAAACTAGCATGGAGAGATAATATAATTTTATATGCATTACAAAATAACCCACCAAAATATTACATTGGAGAGAAAATTTAATCAAAGTACAAAGGAGGAATAGCACATGATAGTAATAACTAAAAAAGTAGTGATTCCACATTCTATAGCTATGGAAACATGTCATTATGCTATAGAATGTTGGGTAGAAAAGAAAAGAAAATATCCCTTTTGTGAAGATGATTGTCATGATATATTCAAGTGTGATAAAGCACACCAATACTATCATAATGTAAAAAAAATTGAAAGTCATGATTTGCAAGACCACAAAGGAGCAAGGGTGATCATAAGAGTTCAGAAAAGAGTTAAAAGTTGTTAAAGAATAGATAATTTGTCTTTAGATACATTTAATGAAGAAAATTTTAGATAAGAACAATAAACACAAATAAAGGAAAGAAATTAATAT
The DNA here is from genome assembly GCA_007115665.2 of Sequoiadendron giganteum. Taxonomy (NCBI): domain Eukaryota; kingdom Viridiplantae; phylum Streptophyta; class Pinopsida; order Cupressales; family Cupressaceae; genus Sequoiadendron; species Sequoiadendron giganteum. Next base: position 303,977,547 of record CM021102.1, read on the forward strand.
AGAATAAAGAATAATAAAGTTATAGTGTTGACTAAACATGGAATTGATAGTAGAAGAAATAGACAAAAGAAGAGTGGGGAATTCAAAGAAGGATCAAATCTAGAAGAGGAACACAATTAGTTCCAACCATGTGAATACTAGCATCACAAGATAGTAGAGAAAGAAAAGTAGGAAATCGTACAATAACATAAGGATTACATAGCATGTTTTGAAGAAGAAGAAGTGATGATGCTGAAGAATTTAGCCTCTTTGTCCTAGAAATGAGACCTCCTAGTAAAAATAAAAATCTAGGAAAATATTGCAACAAAGATAACAACAGGTCCATAAAATTATGGAAGAAAAAAATTAGAAGGATCCTCTTTTAATAATTGCACATTTGAATAACCATAAAGTAAAAAATATAATGTTAGATCTAGGTGTAGACCTAACTCTCATTCCAACAACCACTTGTGAAAATTTAGGTAGACGTAATTGAATCAAAATACTAAAGGACATCAACTTGGAAGACTTTTTTTACATGGAGATCTTAGGGACATGGAAAAATGCAAAAGTAAACATAAAAGGAATCACAATTTTTTTTATTTTATGTTTGTTCAAATGATGGAACTGTAATGTAGTAAAATTCATACCCTTGCATTTTCACACTTTTTTGGACCCACCTTGCTTTATTTATCCCTATTTATGTCTTAATTGGTCCTATTTTGTATCTACAAGCCATAAGAATTATATCTTTTTTTGGCTAATCCTGACATTCTCCATTGCATAAATGATAATTTGATGTTTTTGTTCAAGTGTCCCTAGTTTTTGGGTCGGGACTAAAATTTCACCTAGGGAATCTTTTTCCCCCAAAGGTCTTGAGACCCATATTTTGAGGCATCTTAATTGGGCCCCTTTTTGGTGTCTATGCCCCAAGTTTCATGCCTTGGGACTCTGACACCACCTATGGCGTCTTAGTCCCCATTATGTTATTTTTAGGATTTAGTTTTAAATCCTAGCGGGATTTAGCCTCCTTTGATTAATGATTTCATATGCCGGATTGGTGTGGTGTAGTTTTAGGATATTAACCATGGATAAGTATAAATACAAGGTTCACTCACTCATTTCCATCCACAAGAATTCAAGTATTAATTCCTAAGGCAAGTTTTTGAGATCAAGAGAAATTCTTCATCATTTGGAGCCATCATCAAGATTCAAGCATCATATGAAATATCTTCTTGCATCATGTGTATTGTTGTTCTAAAATTTGTGATGTAGGGTTTGTGATTCAAGCAAGTGTTTAGATCAAGATAAGCATCATTTAAGAAATAATCAAGAACCACATCCATTGTAGCCATTTCACACAAGTGTGTAGACTTTACAACAAGGGTTAGGTGAGTTGTAGCATTGTATGTTGTTCATTCATCATTTCCCTTCATTATTCTATTTAATTTCAATGTTTAATTACCAACAAGGGATTTGACCAAGGAGAAAAACATTCACTAACAATCAACAAGTTTTGTCCCTCTTGCATGTTTGTGATTGCATATTTAGGATGAATACTTGAAGATCATTTGGAGTGGAAAGGTGCAAAGTTTCATTACAATGTTGTCATCTTCATGGAAACTCACCTACAGGCCAAATTTGGAAGGTTCAGAACTTGAGATAAGAGAAGAACGAAGTGCGGACCTTAGACCTTAGGATAACATTTTGAGATTCCAAAAATTCCAGGAGGGACCAAGTCACTACCTAGGGCATCTTAGTCCTCTCAAGCATATTTTTTCAAAAATTCTTTTAGATCTGGTTCTAGCATCTAAAGATTTTGTATCTATCCTATAAAACAACAACGAGACTATGACAACAATAAGGTAACCTTTGTCCTCTATAGCATATTTTGATATATTATTTGCATTTCTAGAATCCTTGTTACATCTCTAGACTTCCCAGGTACATACGTCCTAACTCCACGCTGCTTAATCTCATCATTTTCATCTCTCATTTATCTTGCATAATTAGGTTTTGTGATTTGAATGTTCATTTGTCTTTTCTAAGTATTTTCTTGGTGGTGAACACCAAAAATCTTAGAGAATCCCCACCTAGGTCCTCCTTATTGATAATTGACTCACCTTGTGAGGTTATTAGTTGACCCAATTGAGACTCCCAGGAAATTATTGAGTGATTTCTTGGAGAAAAGGGTGACAGTAGATCACCATTTTTAATATCAATCATTTTGGTGAACTTGACCTTGTTGAGCATTCATTTTTTGATTTGGAGTCCAGAAAAATCTCAAATGTAGATTGCACTCATTCTTGCATTGCATCTTGAATTAGTGAAAGTGCATCTAGGGTTTCTTGCATCTTGCATTAGTGAAATTACATCTACGGTTTCTCATATTTGCATTAGTGAAAGTTAATATAGGTTACATTTTTTCTTTCTTGCATCATTTCATTTCATTCAAACAAGTGAAAAATTCATTGTTCATCATCTTAAAATTTGCATTTAGAAAAAAATTATTGCATTGAAAAAAGATTGCATTCAATTGCTTATTACACATTACTTTTCCTTGCATTCATTTGCACATTTTTATATTTCCAAACATCAGGCCACTAAATAAGAAACTTGTAAAAATTATAGAAAACTCATAATTTGTTGTTCTTCTAAGAAAGACCTCTACTAGGACTAAAATTCATTTCCTAGTGCCTAAGTTGCTCCCAAGATTTTTGGATCAGAACCCTCTATTTGCTATTTGTTGTTTGTTTCAATCCCTCAAACTTCAAAATCTCATCAGGAGGACCAAGATGCCCTTTGTGGCATCTTAGTCCCTATTGACTTCAACTTTGCATTTTTTAGGACTTGAATTTTTTTTTTTGTTGTTCTGTTGGCTACCTCCAATTTTCTATTTCAGTTTCGAAAGTTGTTCTTTTGATTTCTTTCATTTCAAGTGCAATTTAAAGTATAGGATATTGTGCTCATTGCACTTTCTTTGATTTATCTCTTGTATGAGCTATATTACCTGGTTCCCTACTGCTAATACTATGGTTAGACAAAGCGTGAGACTCATGGAATCCCATGATAAAACACTCAATGTGGATCTTGGGTTATCAATCTCTCTTACTTTTGGTTTTGGTACTACTTCACTAGGTATGGACAATACCTTTGATACCTCTTTTCCTATGGCTACCTTACCTACAAGTACTATTCCAATTGTTCAAAAAATTGCTGATCATACCCCTTAAGAGAACATAATGAAAATTCAATAAGATCTAGCCCATTTACAAGATAGTGTGAGAACTCAAAACATTTCAAACAATATTATACCTACCATAGATAGTATTCATTGCATGATGGAAAGTGATGAAGGACTAGAAGTTGTGCATAATATAGCTCAAATATTTGGAAAACACCTTCCTTCCACAACTAATGATGCTCAATCTTCAAACAATATGCAAAGCCAAAGGGGAAATCAAACTCCTCCCCCTTTAACCATAACCTCAAATCCCACCTATACCAATCCTCAAGTGACCACCAGAATGCAACTAACTAGTAGCATCCTTCCTACCTCAAACATTTACACTAGTTCTCCTTATACCTATGTGGCATCTAATTTTATATCTCCTCATGTAAGCAATCCATTCATTGGTCCCTTCAACACATACACACCACCACTATATTCACCTCCATTGCACACCAAAAGAAATGTCCTATCATTAATCACCTTCTACAAATCCTTTCATCCATTCAATGTCAAGTTTCCACCATAAATAAAAATCAAAATGGACCACCTTCATACTATGTCAAAAGTATCCTATTATCCTTGGAGATATTAAGAACTCCAGTGCCAAAAGATATAGAGATCCCTAGATTTGAGAAATATGGAGGAAAGGGAGATCTTTCTAATCATGTTAATGCCTTTACTACTTTATGAAGTGACTTTATCCTTGCGGACAAACTTTTGGCTAAACTTTTCCCCTGATCCTTAAAAGACATTGCCTTGGACTAGTTTTTTGCTTTATCAAATAACTCAATTCATTCATTTACTGAACTTTTTGAGGCATTTATTAACCATTTAAAAGTGCATGTGGTTCCCAAAATAAGATTAGTTGATTTGATGAGATGTAAGCAAAATGTGGATGAAAATATCACTAACTTTATTTCATTCTACCAATCACTTTATTCATAAATCTGTCTTAAGATTCCTAATTCTCACCTTCAAAATATGTTCATAGAAAACAAACAAAGCAAGATTAGAGACAAGATCAACAAGATTAAATTCCCTTCCTTCATGCATTTATGCATTGCCCTTCGAGACTATTAGAATTTTGTAAGTAATATTGAATCGAAAACCAACTCTACCCATCCTGAAAAGTCTGAAGCTTCAAACCAAAAAACTACCATCCTTTGAAAAGACAAAATAAAATATTTCTTCAACTAAATTCCACCTCTCAACCCACCCAGCTAGTTGACACCCAAGTTATTGGTATAAAGAAGAGCAATCCTTATATCTTTGGGGATTCCTAAAGACAATTTACCCCTTACCTGACACACTTCGCACCATTATGACCCACCTATTAAACAAAAACAAGTTTATGTTACATCTCATCCAACTCCTTGACCCTAGATAGCCATTACTTCTGAGCTCTAGACATAATTCCTATTGTGCCTATTACCAACAAAAAGGGCATGATACAAAACATTGCAAGCATATTAAACATATTGTGCAAGACCTCATTAATTCTAATCATATCCTAACTAGAGATTTTAATGACAAAGGTAATAATTTTATAGCTTCTCCCAACTAAAACTTACAAGTCTTCACCAATCCCATGCCCAATCATAATATTTCATTTGTTGATGCTAGTGAAATTAAGCTCGATGTGATGAATGTTGGCACGAATGATGAGAACATGAACAATAATGAACAATTTCCTATGGATGATGATGAACAGAGTCCAATGGATGCAATAGAAAAAATTCCTATAAGTACAATCATAGGAGTGATTGACATCAAGCCTTGTAAACAGCAAACCATTCACATTACTTTTTCTTTAGAAGAAACAATCAAACATGCACCTGATGGTCCTCTTTGCATAGCTGATGAAATCAATAACAAGCCCATTCTTGGGATTTTGATTGATCTCGTCTATGGAGAGAATGTGATCACAGAAGAACTTGTATATGTGCATGAACTTACTCAAGATGGATATGATAAATTGAAAGCATGGATCAAAATCCATGATGGTTTTTCTCATGCTACGATAGGCTTGATCACACTCACGTTACATGTAGGACCGAATAAATTAAATGTATCATTCTCTATCATATCTAATTCTGACAAATTTCAGGTGAAGTTAGGCTACAAATGGCTTCCCTCCATGAAAGTGGTCCCATATATGTTGTCTAAAAGTACCTAAATTTTCCAGTCAGTAATGAAATATTCACTGTAAACCATGGTGGCTTTAGACCTCCATCTTCCAGTGGAAATTTATCCTTAAATTATATTTTTCTTGAGGCCATGGAACCTATCAAACCCCGTGAGGACTTCCTTTTCCTATCCTACCAAATATTCAAAGCAAAATGCATAGCCAAGATATCTCTTGAAAACTTACCTCAACCTATGATCAAACTGCCACCTATGCTTGAATCTCTACCACCTAAAGAAAATAACATTGAGCCTCAAGCCCTTCCAAAAAAAAAAGGATCCATCCATGAAAAATCCCTTTCCTATTTCCTATAAAAGGACTAGATAAAATAAACCAAGTCCTAATCCACCTCCTAAGAAAATTTATAAAGCCAAAGAGAAAGTAGTTGAACAACCTTTTATGGTTTCTTCCATTCTTCCTTTCCAAGGAGAAAAGGGACCTATGGTTCACAAACCCACTCCTACACAAATAAAATTTGAAAATTGCAATAAAATAAATCTTAATTCTAGAGAGCATAGATGTCAACATCGTACTATTGCTCAAAAAATGAATGCAAAAACATCATTGGAAATCAATATCCGAACTTGATAGAAACAATAAATTATGAGCTTCCTCCATTACCAGAAAAAATAGATCCTCTATCTCTAACACAAGGACTAGAACCTTCTACGTATATTATCATTCATCCTCCTATTGTGGTTAACCTAGATGATGATGAGGAAACAACTAAAATTGATGAGCAAGTGCATAATGAGTTGAATTTTTTTTTTTCCTCATCTATGTGCTTAAACAATAACAACCATGGTCATCCTCCTAAACTGACCGATTCACCATGTGTTGAACTTGGTGATTCTCTTAGTACAACACTTGATGTGACCCCTCTCGTTAGTTATTTGCATTCCACATGTATTAAACAAGATTGGGATGCAGATGACCTACTAGATGGTTGATCTACATGTGCCTTACTAGTATTTTTTCTTTCTTTTGTGTGATTGCACGTGTGTATTGTGATCCCCCATGATTAAATGTTTGATATTTCTCTATCTATTCACATTCCTTTGTTTTAACCTTCATTCTTCTATATGTTGTAAAAAAATTTCCTTTTTTTCCAATTTCCTTTTTTATCTTGTGTTTTTCTTTTCAAGATGATGGAAGGCATCGAGACACCATATATCTCTTCAATTTTGACCCAAAAGTTTTTTCTTTGTTTTCAATCTCTTTGTTGCATTCTTCTAGTTCTATGTATTTGTGGAATGATGATAGTTCTGAGTTCCCTAATATTATTGTAGCAAAGATAGATATTGACCTCAAATCCATAGATCCCTTGTGTGTTTCTATGGGTAACCCTCTTTTCCTTTTTCAATTTTGGCTACTTTAAAGTAATTTATCACAACATGGTGTCTAGCAATTTCTTTAAAGTGGGGGCATACATTGGCATTATTTTGGCATGATTTCATGTTCCTTGTTTTATTTCCTTTCTTCTTGTGATGCATCCTTCTCTTGGTGGTGTCATTTGGTTTGACTTATTCCAAGAGCACATCATTTCCTTCTCCACTCTTGGAGACATTAGGCACAATGCTATCTAAGATGAGAATTTTTGCAGTTGTCCTCTCTTGGAAACAATATGAGACCTTTTCCACTTGTCCTCTCTTAGAAACATTGGGTATGATGTTCCCCAAGATGAGACCTTGCATTTATCCTCTCTCAAAGATATTAATCATGGTGAATCCTAAGATCATGACCTCACATGAATTAAGTGAAATCCCTTTAAACATCCCTCTTTCTTGTTGCATTTTATTTTTCTTATCATAGTCATGGAGGTATGGATTTGATATGGACTCCTTCGGGCTCACCTAGTGAACAACTAGCTTCACTAGGCCTTGTGAGCATGCATTTTCTTTTGTACTTATCATAGTCATGGGGGTATGACATTGATATGGAATGCTTGGGGCTCACCTAGTTCACAACTAGCTCAACTAGCTCTTGTGAGCATGTGTTTTGTTTTCATATCGAAAAGTGCATTCCACTAGTAAATGTTTTTTTGAACAAACAACCTAGACCTGGTCCACCAAGCTGGACGACCAGTCAAAGCTTGATCTGTTGCATTTTTCCATTCTCGTTTTTCTTTTTACTTTTTACTTTTTGTCTTTGATGGTGTATGTTTGTGATTGGATTATGGCTTCATATATCATTTGAAGCATGTTCCTTTGTGTCTATGTTGATTTTCAATAGGATCTTGATCCTTTGGGCTTGGCCACCCTCTTGATTATTGACATCCTATCTTACTAATTTTTTTATATTTGAACCCCTCTTGATTGTGTGGTCGGCTAGTTTAGTGTGAGTTTGAAGCAAGTTCTTCCTCTCACTAAAGTGGGAACTAAATGTAGTCTAGTAAAATTCATACCCTTGCATTTTCACACTTGTTTAGGCTCATCTTGCTTTATTTATCCCTATTTATGTCTTAATTGGTCCTATTTTGCATCTACAAGCCCTATCAATTATATATTTTTCTTTCTAATATTGAAATTCTCCAATGCATAAATGATAATTTGATGTTTTTGTCTAAGTGTCCCTAATTTTTGGGTTGGGACTAAAATACCAAATAGGGCATATTTATCCCCCAAAGGTCTTGGGATAATTTAAACTTCTAGTGGTATTTCGCCTCCTTTGATTAATGATTTCATATGTCAACTTGTTGTGGTGTAATATCTAGATATCAAGCATGGATAAGAGTAAATACATGGTTCACTCACTCATTTTCATCCCAAAGCATTCAAGTATTCATTCTTAAGGAAATTTTATGAGATCAAGAGCAATTCATCAAGGATTTGGAGCCATTATCAAGATTCAAGAATCATATCAAAGATCTTCTTGCATCATGTGCGTTGTTGTAATTCAAGAAAGTGTTTAGATCAAGATCAACAATATTTAAGAAAGTGCTAAGAACAAAATCCATTGTAGCCATTTCAAACAAGTGTGTAGACTTTACAACAAGGGTTTGGTGACTTGTAGCATTTCCTGTTGTTCATTCATAATTTCCCTTCATTATTTTATTTCATTTCAAGGTTTAATTACCAACAAGGGGTTTGACCAAGGAAAACCCTCATTCACTAACAATCAACAATTTTTTCCCCTCCTTCATGTTTGTAGTTGCGGATTTAGGTTGAATACTTGAAGATCATTTGGAGTGAAAACTTGGAAAGTTACAAAGTTGCATTGCAAATTTTTTGTCTTCACGGAAACTTAGCTACAGGCCAGATTCAAAAATTTTAGAACTTGAGATCGAAGAAAAAGGAAGTGTAGACCTTAGACTTTAGGACCAAACTTCAAGATTCCAAAAATTCATGATGGGACTAAGTTTCCACGTAGGATATCCTAGTCCTCCCGAACATATTTTTCAAAAATTCTTTCAGACCCAATTTCAACATTTGAAGATTTTACATCTACACTAAAAAATAGTAATGAGACTAAGACAATAGTAAGGGTGTCTTTGTCCTCCATAGAATATCTTCAAAAATTCTTTATATTTTTGGAATCCTTGTTACATCTTCAAACTTCCCAGGTACATATATCCTGACTCCCTTTTGCATAATTTCATCGTTTGCATCTCTCATTTAGCTTGCATACTAGGTTTCATGAGTTGAATGTTCATTTGTCATTTAAAAGAATTTTTTTTGTGGCAAAAAAGGTTAAATAACCCCTCCTAGGTTTTCCTTATTGAAAATTAACTCACCTTGTGAGTTTTTTAGTTGATCCAATTGGGACTCCTAGGACATTATTTTGTGATTTATTGGAGAAAAGTGTGGCATAGCAAATCACCATTTTCAACATCAATCAAGAACCATTTAACAATTTAAGAGAATTTCTAGGATTGGGATGGTTTTTCAACTCTAATGGTATATTAGACTCTAGAAAGGATGTGATCTCTTTGGTGGATGATAATAGGATAGTCCATATTCCACTAGGAGAAATAAAAGCTAGAAGCTACATGGAAGAGAGGAAATGATGGTTGGTTTACTCCATTTCCAAAACATACACCACCACATTAATATATTATAGATTATAAGAATTCATAAGGGTATTGTGAATGTTATTCCTATACATGATTAAACATGAATAAGTGAGTGATCATTAGTCAAGAAATAAGTAAGAATGAAGAATTACCTATCAAATTCATCCATGCAATAGAACATGAAAACAAAGTAAAATATCTAATAAAATACTAATGAAATATTATTCTAAATGCTCAAAACAGCATCCCATAAGGGGATTAGTGATCCTTTGGTGTGGAAATAAGCCCTTTCATAATCCCTTGATAAGCTTGATGATGGATTTGTGATGGAAAAGCATATAATTTGCTATAATCTTGCTAAGATGGATGGAAAAGATGAAATGTTATGAACTCAAATTCCTATAGTGATTATGCTCTTAGTTGATGGGTCCATATTGCGAGAATGTTGTCTCTATTTATAGAACCCAAGGTTTGAAGAATGAAGAGGATTGATGAATGTGGGATTAAAGAATAGACCAATAGCATAATGCCACTTGTCAACATGCTAATGAATCTTGGGAGAGATGTGCTCACACATGTGTGAGAATATTTTGGGAGATGTGATGTGTAAGAATAATAAATGTCAAGGTGGCTTGTGTAAGAGAATATTTAAAATTCAATTTAAAGCCAAGGTGGCTTCTGTAAGAGGAGGTTTAAGAGCTATTTAAAGCCAAGGTGACTTGTGTAAGAACTCTTTAATACCAAGGTGGCTCAAGAAAAAGGACAAAATTCCTTTATGAGGGAAAAGTCAAATTGGTGGAATATTCTAGGAATATGCCCTTTTGAAAGAAAATAAGGTAATTAGTAAATCAAATAAATTGATTTACATGTGCAACTTGACCAAGGTTGACTTACCTTAGGGTGGAGTCAAAAGCTAGAGGAATGGGGGATTATTGTTAAGAGTTAATTGATTTAGGATTAATTAACTAAGATGAGATTAGTTTATTTTGGGTTTATTTAAATCAAATGAGAGGATATTAGAGCTTTAGGATTATAATAAAATAAAATTGATTTATTTAATTAAAAGAAGAACATTAAGATTTAATTAAATAAAGTTGATTTATTTAATTAAAATAAGAACCTAATAAATTTAATTAAATAAAGTTACTTTATTTAATTAAAATAAGAACATTAGGATGTGATTAAATAATCTGACAAAGTTCATTATCAGATTTAAAGAAAATTAACTAAATAAAGATTATTCAATTAATTGGTTAGTGTGGAAATTATTAAGGAAAATTTGGTATTAGTAAATTAGGATCAAGTGCACGATATCAATCAAGATATTTTTAGTGTCTACATTTTTCCTCTCTTTGAAGAGATGTACCTACTACGTTGGTTGAAAGAATAACTCCGACAAGATCAACACTCAATCTTTTTCTAATTTTTTAGATGCCCCACTGCTACCCCAATGAGAAGAATTATGTTGGTATACTATCCCCTTAAGAGATCAAACAAAAATTTGGTTTTTTGGGGGAGATCTCGAAAAAAATGATAAGCCACTTGAAGGGTCCAGAAAGGCTCCAAGATGCCAAAAATGTTCCAAAATGCGAACGAAAGATGTGAAACGAGCTTCAGTCAAGCAAAAACAGTTTTGAGGGGACAAACCCTAGTTTGACGGCTAAATCGGGGTAAAAGAACCTAACATTCATGCTTAAATAGGCTCAGAGGGGTCACTTTCCATTCATTTGTGCATTCACACTTTAGAACTTTTAGTCTTTTGAGCTCTGGCCCTTCTATGAGATGGTGTAACAAGTGCTTCCCTGACACATTTCAAAGAAAGTTTGTGTGTTCCAGAGACCTCCAGGCATAGGACCACCGATGTGTGACCTAAACCCAACTTCCAATTTTGATTTTTTAGCGCATTTATTATGCATCAAATAGCCAAAGTCCCTAGCATTGCTATATGGCAGTGCATAAACACTCATTCTACAATGTTGGAAGGCCAAACAGTGCTACTAGTGAAAATGGTGATGCTCATCATGATTTTACTTTAGCATTTAGATTTTAAAACAACAACGCTTTTGTTAAAAGTGATGCTAGAGACGATTTTGGATTAGATTTTTTCAGTCAAAGGGTGATGCTTGTGCAAATGGTGGTGCTTGAGCCGATTTAGTATTTCCAAAGAGTCCAAAATTTCTATTTGGAGTTGACAAATGGCAACGCGTTTGCAAGCAATGATGCATTCATTATTCTGGGGTCGAAAACTCTTAACGGGGTCATATATTTTTACAAAATTTGACATTGTGTACTTCATGGGTGCAGGAGGTGATCTAGCCTATGTTTTCATGTGAGCATTGGCCCTCAGTTCTGAGTAAACAAGGTACTTTGTTTGAGATTTGACAGGATCATTTGTGGAGATTGGTCTATGGTACATATAGCCTCTACACCTGTTGTCCAAACCCACCTTGCGATGATGACTATGTTGTGCAAGAGATTGCACAATGAGACCTTGTCTTTTCACCTTCCTACTAGCGAGGTGACTATGACCCTAGAGGATGTCTAGCAGATTCTACGATTGTCGATCTATGGCACCCACATGATATATGATATAGATGTCAATGTAGATGCATGCCATGATATTATGGGGTTTGAGGACCTTATTTTGATTGAGGGTCAGATTCATTTAGATTTCTACAAGGGTCGGGTGCTAGTTGTCAGGTTGATCATTGCTGCCATTGTATCTGGGTTAGTGGATCTAGATTTATGGGGTAGATTTTTCAGTACAAGATGGGGTTCTACCTTGGAGAGCATGCTGAGGTAGAGGACTTTATTTTCCTGGAGGCCAATGATGTTGGTATTTTTATACCATGATCTACATGATTCTACATACTATGATGGTCATGTGATTGGTACTGGGGTGACACTTTTACACATTTGGGCCTAGGAGCATATTGTCGTGCTCCAATCGATAGTCACCTTGGTGGAAATAGAGCCTGACAATCCTATGGTATGGATATTGGGGTGGGATCACCCTATGGAATACGAGACAACTTGGCCTTCCTTACTGGTATCACATCATCGATGATCTTATAGGTTTTACATGGTGGCCATGGCTATAGATACCTACCTAGTATGACAATGTACAATAGTTGTTCTATGCTCATTATACCTGATTGATGCAAGAGCAGAAGCATAGCATCATAGAGTGGTATCTTCTAGATAGGGTTGCCCACAAGTTCTGAGAGGCTTAGGATAGGCCGATCGATGGATATACTGCTATTTTTGCTAGATTAGCTTGGGAGATTGCATGGTGACAGACAATCCTAGTGTCTGATGTAGTGGATTCTTTTAGACAATTGGTTTCTAGGCCATGGGCCTATGGTAAGGGACCAACAGATCTAGGGGTCACATGAGCTTATGGAAAGTGGTTTAAACCTCCACTATGACTGACAGATCGAATGACAACACTTCCATTAGGGAGGCTGAGGGGGAGGATTTCTCAGAGAGAATAAGTAGGAGTAGGGGGATAAGATCTAGGGGCACAATCCATAGATGGGAAACCAGATTAGCAGGAGGATCAACCATCACACTAACCACATCAGGCACAACAACCCCATTAGGCATAGGATCCATAGATTAAACAGCTTCAAACACAAATGTAGGGCTTACAGGCATAGGTATAGGTAGTCATAGGTGAGCGAGACCAAACCCACCATTAGGTTCAGACCATCACCTTAGAGAGAGATCATGCTAGATAGTAGGTTCAGGCCCTCACCACTAAGAGAGATCATGGTAGGTAGCAGAGACAGGCCTTATAGCTATAGTTAGCTCAAGAGGTTGGTCGCAAGCAATAGCTGGAGAGTATGGTCACTACGTCTTAGGGTAGGACAATATCAACATAGATGTACCATGAGGCAATGAGAGAGGTTGAGTACTATAGGTCCCACTATAGTTAGGACAATGCCAACAACTCTGAGACAACCAGAATATTCCTAGTAGATAGGGGCTCACCAGACAGATGATCAACCTGAGAGATAGGAAAGTGAGGGGAGCAACCAATAAGGCTAATAGATTCTTTTTGATATACACTCATAGCCCTATGGGCCTTGTATCATGATTGATTTACATACACTTGAGTTTGATTTTGTATCATGATAGTTATGATTTTTTTATATATATATGAGTTTGATTGATTCATGATGATGTGTTCACTTTGCTTATTCCTTATGTATGGATGCACTTGATTTTTTATGTATATGTGATGTGATTCTATATGGATGTGATGCACTTTATGTGATGGATGATTATGATATGCAAATGTTTATGGATGCATTTTTTTCTTTGTGTATTTTCTATGCATTTTTATGATGATGTATGCAGTATGGATGCAAATGTTTATGGTATGTAAATCATTTCTAAAATACTCAGACTAACAAATCCATATTATTCCTAAATGATAATGCAAAATGGATGATGTGGTATGTCATGATTCATGAGATGCATGTGATATTATGATATGCATAATGTAAATGCAATGTTTTTGTATCTTTTTCATATATGTTTTATGACGATGATGGATGAATATATGGATGCGAATTTTTCTGATATGCAAATGATTTCTAAGATACTCAAACTAAAAAATATATATTATTATTTGTAGCTTAAAATGATTATGAAATATGTATGATGTGATATGCAATGACCATGATATGCGATGATTTAAGATACTCAAAATGATAAATATCTATTATTCTTCGTAACTTAAATGATAATGTAATGAAAAATGATGTGATATGAAATGACTATGATATGCAATGATTCAAGATACTCAGAATAACAAATCTTTATTATTCTTTGTAACTTAAATGATAATGTAATAAAAAATGATGTGATATGAAATGACTATGCAAATTGGTGATTTATGCTTTGAATATGGGATGTATGTATGTTGATGATCTGTGGATGTAGGATGATTTTTTTTTGGTTAATTGTCATGATACCATGTTAGTGTAGAGAGAAGAAAGAAGAAATAAGATGATGAAAGGAGGATCCAACAAGTCTATGATTTTCTGAGACTTTATTAGAGATAATGATGAGCGATGATGATGGTTTTCTTATTAGAGATTAAGGACGTAAAGAGCTTACTTTCCTTATGTTTGATAACACACATAGTTTCAATGCATCAAGGTATAAATAACCAGGATGGTGTTGTACCTAGTGTGATGGACTTTAACTTGACAATTAGATATGAGTATTCTTGTTCACACCTAGCATACATAAACTTTACTAGGATGTAATTTAGATATTTCAAACATCTCATACCAAAACACAAAGAGGAAAAATCTAACAATGTAATAGTCAAAAAGCTATCCAAAACACCCTCCATACATACCTAATAAAGAAAGTATTTTCCAAGGTTATATTACAAGAATATCCAACAAGCACAATAGACAAAAGATAAAAATCAATGCCCCCATTTCTTTCTCTCTAAATCCTTTGATTAGACATCATCGAGAGGTCATTGTAATAAGTGCAATAAGATAAATCATCAAGACAAAGATCAAGTAAACAAACAAGCTAATGTTCTTCATATCGCTAGCCAAGACTAAACTATGGTGATGTCTGATGTTGTTGTCCATTGTAGGAAGGATGCATCCTAGGACATGATGTTATCAAATGATGGTTAGATTGACTAGATGATAGGCTATTGATATTCAAATTTGACCAACTTTTTTACCTACTGACCTAGACTTAAGACCCTGATGTTGGAGAACACACTTTTGAATGTTAAGGTTGCTTCTAATTATTTTTCCAAAGGGTGAAAGCGATGATTGATTTATTATGAGTGGATGCTTATTGCGGGTGAATGTTGAAATAGGAAGAATGCATTTTTTTGCATTTTTTGAATGTTTTTGGTATTTTTGAAATTTTTTGAGGATGTTTTGGTGTTTTCAAAATTGTTTTACAAATGTTTTGATTTTCAAAATTTCCAATGTTTTTGGTTTTTTCCAAGATTTTGACCAAGAACATAACCTAAAGACCTATCCTAGGGGTCTCGAGGGTTGATCAATGATTAGCCTTGCCTACGCTATACATGTAGAGACCACATAGTTTGATTGATGACAGACTCAATTATTGATGAGATATGAACAATTTGGATTGCCAGTTTATTATGAGAGACTCCTAAAGGACTGACCTAATGTGTCTCGGGGGCTAATAAAATATTATCCTTGCCTACGCTTAAGGTCAGAGATGGCATAGTTCGACATGATGACTATTTTTTTTTTTTTTTTTGACCTATTTTTGGATTTTTGATATGATTTGGATGTTTTTGGATTTTTCGATTTCATGACTTTTTTTGGTTTTTTCGAGAATTTTATGAATGTTTTCGGATTTTTTGATTTTAAGGAAGGTCTCAAAAATATACATGAATACGATCTAATGAATGTAAGAGAACATGCCCCCAATGTGATGCAATAGACTACTCTGATATAGGTAGGACAAATTGACCTTAGGAATGTGCCAAGTAGTACTAAGGTGGAGCATGATACGGACACAAGATCAAGCAATGATGCAGACGCAGATGGATGTTGGAAGGATTAATGGAATGCGATGGATGATGCAAAACCATTTGTAGAGATCATGGTGGATGGAGAGTGCTTTATTTACATAAGGCACCTATTTACCATGTTTTCACCAAGGTACTTTCCCAAAGCGCCACCAAAGTGGTTTTCACTAGAGGACAATTTTTATCTTTACTGTTTTCAATCCTTTTTCTATTTTATTTTTTTGGATTTTTGTATTTTTTGATTACTTTTGTATTTTTGTATTTTGGTATTTTTTGGATTTATACCTTGCAAGCTTAGGCATAAATATTTTTGAAATGGGAGCTATTGATAGGATCCTATAGAGGTTCCTCTTTGGGTGTTAATAGCTAATATGCCCCATATTTATAGCTTGCAGTGACAACGAAAGGTTCCAACCAGTTCAGTTCAAACTTGCCCTTGCTATCTAGATTTGACACGTTTTTTTTATTTTCTTTCATCACAAGCTTGTCAATTAAAATGACCCGTTCTAGATCTTCTTGTTGTATCTCCTCTTCAAATGGTTCTGGTACACTTGTAGGTGGTTCAAAGTATCCATGCTTCACTTATTTGATAGCTCCAACTCGTTCAACGAAGATACCTGATATTCTTCATTTGTTATGAGGTTTTACAATGATATTTTTTAGGGATGGAAGTCCGATCTCGATGGGGAGAATGGCTTTTGATCCATAAACTGGGGAGAATGAGGTTGCACCTATTAGTGTGTAGATACTTGTTCAATAAGCCCATAGGGTGGGGTTCAACTACAAGTACCAGTCATGACCAACTTTATTGACTATTTTTTCAGCATTTTGAGGATGGTTTTATTCATAGCCTTAGCTTGGTCATTACCCTAGGAGTAGTATAGAGTAGAAAAGTCATGTTGCATATTGAATTTCTAAAATAGGTCTCGAACATCCTAGTTTTTGAAAGGTGTCCATTATCTGAGATAATGGCTTGTGGAACACTGTAACAACAAATGAGGTAATTTAAGATGAAATTCACAATTTGCTTTCTAGTGATACAGGTCATAGGAATGACCTCTACTGACTTTTTGAAGTACTCTGTAGTAGTGATAATGAACTTGTGTCCATTAGATGAAGTGGGGGCAATTTTTCCAATGAGATCGATCCCCCACCACGAGAAGGGAAAAGGTGTCGGGTGGAGCTTTTTAGCTAGTGCATGGATGAGGTCCCCATGATGTTGAAATTGTAAGCACTTTTTGGTGTATTTGTCAGCTTCCTTCTCCATTATCATCCAATAGTACCTTGTTCTTAGTAGCTTCTTGGCCAAGGTCATACCACTCGATTGTGAACCACAAATACCATCATGTACCTTAGCTAAAGCAGTCAAATCTTCCTCGGCATTTAGGAATCATAAAATGGCTCCTTCAATACTCCTACGGTATAGGGTGTCACCTAAGATAACAAAGTAGGATGACTTCTTGACAAAGGCTCTTTTAAGGCTCAGAGTGATATCGAGAGAGAGGAATCCTATTCTTAGGTAGGTGTATATATCATGATACCATGGGTTAACAAGACAAAAAGTTCCACACACAAATTCGCTCTGGTGCCTCAAAAACTACTATGAGAAGCTCCTCTACCAAGAATTCATGCTTAAGAATGTTGTGTGGGATATCCAACAGTGATTCAATCATTTCCATGGTGTTCACTACTCTATTGCTTTCCCTTGATATTTGATCAAGTGTAATGTCAATGAATAATTCCTTGATGTCTTTCACCAGTTTCTTGTATGGAGTCAATATTTCATCCTTTGTTTGGTACCTCTTGTTGACTGGGTTGATTATTAGCTGAGAATCTCCATAAACTTTAAGATCCATGATCTACAACTGTACTACTATTCTGAGTCCAAACACAAGGGCTTCATATTTGGTGATGTTGTTAGTGTAAGGGAAAGGTAACCTATAGGATTTAGGAATACAATCCCCTTGTGGTATGATGAAGAAAACACCCACTCCTGATCCATGTTGTGTATATGACCCATCAAAATAAACCTTCCAATGATCTATGGCACCGAGGTTGAACATACATTCATTTGGGAATTTTGATATAAGTAGGTTCTCTGAATAGATGGGTTCTTTTACTATTTTATCGGCAATCACTTGTCCCTTTATAGGTTTTCATTGTACATATTCAATGTCATATTTTGAGAGGATCATGACCCACTTAGCCATTTTCCCCGTTAGTTTCACCTTGGAAAGTAAATACTTGAGGGTGTCTATTTTGGTGTTGAGTTTAATTTTATGGGCTAACATGTAGTGCATGAATTTATGTGAGGCAATCACTACTCCTAGGCAAGCATTTTCAATGAATTTATAATTTAACTCATGCCCTACCATGGTTCGACTGATATAGTATATGGCTCTTTCCTTTCCCATCTCATCATGCTATGCTAATAGAGCCCCAAGTGTTGCTACTATTTCTAATATGTAGAAGATTAGTGGCTTACTATATTTCAGTGGCATGAGTATCGGTGATGTCAATAGGTATTCTGATTTGGTTAAATGCTTCGTCACACTTCTCATCCTATTTGTATGCTACCCCCTTGTGGAGTAGATGAGAATATAGGATAGCCTTGTCTGCTAACTATGTGATGAATCTACTGATGGATTGGAGTCCTCCTTGTAAACCCCTTAACTATTTCAATGTTTCTTGCACCTCCATTTCGAGAATTTCTTTGACTTTGGCTAGGTCTATCTCGATCCCTCTAATTGACACTGTATACCCCAGAAGCTTTCATGATTTTACACCGAAGATACATTTCTTACGATTGAGCCTTACCTTGTATTCCTCCAATCTGTCAAAGATGGAGCTTAGTGTCACTATGTGATCTCATCATTTTCTTGACTTGGCCAGTATGTCATCCACATAGTCCTTCATGAAATTGTGAATCATGCCACGAAAAATGATTTTCATGTCCCTTTGATAGGTGGCTCCAACATTCTTCAACCCAAATGGCATCATGTTAAATAAGTATGTACCCCATGGATAGGTAAAGGTTTTCTTTTGTTGGTCATCTTTTGTTATCATTATCTAATTGTATCTTAAGAACATGTCCATGAGTGACAACATTTCATGCCTATTTGTTTGATCTACAATAATATCAATGTTAGGAAGGGGAAAATCATCCTTAGAGCATGCTTTCTTTAGGTCCCTAAGTTAGTATAGATCTGGATGCCCCCAATGGGTTTAGTGACTAGTATCAGGTTTGAAACCCATTCAAGATAATCAATTGGTTCTATGAACCAAACATCCAAGAGTTTTTGCAACTCAATTTTGACTAACAGTGAGATCTATGGATGCATCTTCCTTAGTTTCTACTTCACTAGATTTGTCTCTGGATATACTACAAGATGATGAACCACAACTTCTAGATCAAGTCTAGGAATTTTAGCATAGGTCCATGCAAATTTTACCTTTATTTTTGTTAGAAATGTAGCTAGAAGTTCTTGTTCTTCAGTCAAAAGTGATTCCCCATAGAAGGTTATCTATGGTGTCTCTTCAGTCCCCAAGTTGACAATATTACACATCTTTTCCAACACTACTGACTTGTCCTAATGAATATTACTTGGGGGAAGATTGAATCCCTCATCCTTTGGTGCCTCAAAGAGGTTTTCACCATTAGATGCATCCTTTTTTTTACTATTTTTAGGTCAAAAAGTGCCAAAGTGTGGTTTTCACTTAAAGGCCTAGAAATCAATCTTAAATTTTCACTTTTGAAACTAAGGGACTCAATCTTTTCCCCATAGTATGCATGTGTGTCTAACTCAATGCGAAATCATCCTTTGTGGTCTCCACATGGTATGTTATCCCTGAGTCCAATAAATTTCAAGAGAGCTTTATCATTTTTGAATGTGTCTAAAATTGGTGGTCCTTATTGGTCATATTCTATTAGCTGGGGATATAATAGCTTTAATTCATGGGTTTTGTTGTTTGACACAAAAGACACGGTGGAAATCATGAACAAGGAAGAGTCCTCAAATAACATGGGTAGGTCAATGAGGTAATCCTCATCACTACATACATCAATTATGTTGAAGGTATAGTTATCTAAGGGTAGACCTATGGATACTGATAATCAAGGATGAGATTTTACTATTTTAATAGGATTACCGCTGACATGTATGGTTGTCTTCAGAGGGGTACTTCCAAGGCCAAGATTCTTTATGCGCTTCTCAACAACGATGGGTTCTACTAGACCGGTGCTATTTTACTCAAGTTTATTATTCTTGTTGTAGCCCATGCGAAGCATTAACTGTAGCCGTTTGTTATCATTTTCCATTGGAAGAGTTGGTATAGGTCTTTCATCTTGATATAGCAAGCTTGATATGTACTTTTCATCTACCACTTCTTAGCTTAGACCCCCCAACTTTTGAATCTAGAGGGGTCTACTCTGAATGTTTGAGTTGGTGTGTTACTTGGTTGTGGTTGTCCATGGGACCTAGTAGATTGAGGTAATTCTCCTATTAAAAATTTGCATTTCTTCATGTCATAGTCTCCACATCTTTTATCTTGGATAATGACTTTGATATCAGAAACTTCGAGAATGGAGGGTGTCTTTGTCCCAGAAGTGAGGGCTAGTGTGGATGGATTTATATATGGAGTTGTAGGGCCTTCATCATTGTTGGGAACTTGCAATAAGCAAAGGGCTCTAGGTCACCATGAACTGTGACCTTGTGGTTTACATAGGGGAATTTAACACATTGGTGAAATGTGGATACAACAGCTTTCATCCGATGGATCCATGGGCACCCTAGAAGAATGTTATAAGGGACGTCAAGATCCAGAACTTGGCAAGTAGTCTCCATGATGGTTTGTCCTACTTGGATAGGAAGTTGAATGGTGCCTCGAGACACACTTTCTTGATCATAATATGCCTGAATTGTGATTCCTTCTCCATTTTCAATCATGTCTTTAGAGGATCCCAAATTCTTTATTAGCTTGAGTGAACAAATGTTCAAACTTGCACCTCCATCTACTAAAACTATTTTGACGTTATTTTTATAGATGGATACTTCAAGATGAAGTGCATGATTATGAGATGGTTTGGTTGGGAAATCCTAGTTAGAGAATCTAAGGAGATGTGGTGTGGTGATGTTTCTAACCATAGCTTGGAACTATTTTGCATCAAGATCTGTGGGTATGGAAGATGCAACTAGTTCCTTTTCTAGTATTTCCCTATAGGTAGGCAAGATTTTCAGAAACTCTATGATTGAGATTTGGGTGGGGGTCTTCTTCAAATCTTCTAAGACATTATAACCATTGGGAACTGATTTTTATTTTTCAAGGGGTGCTTTAGCTTGCATGGATGGTCTGAGGATAGTCATTTTTCCACCTCGTGTGGTGACTCCACACTCGGCTTTAGACCTTGTGATATAGATAACACCTACCCACTCATCTAAAGATATGACAACATGGTCATAAATATGGTTGATGCTGCCATACGTTTTTCCTTTGCCATTGTTCACTTTATTGTTATCTAACATTAGATTTGTGTATATTTTGAGGTCTTGATTTCTGGCTAGTTGCTCAATGGTGATATTCTTGGACATCAATAAGATCTTAGATTAGGTTCTTGAGCCTCATGCAACCAACTATTGTGTGCCCTTTATCTTATAAAATCACAAAGGTGCTTCTCATTATACCATGGTGATTTAACTTGAGGCTCCTGGTAATTTTCAATGATTGGGAGTGTGATTATGTTGGCTTCAATGAGTTGCTGCATGGCATATTCAATAAATTCTCCAAGTGGTGTGTACTTATTCTTTGAGGGATATCTATTGCTTGTGGATGATCCACCTTGATCATTGATGTTGTTGACTATTTGTGTGTTTCTTTTCTATTGATATGTGCTGGTTCATGGGGTGTTTTGGTTGTTATTTTGGGGATGCTAGTATGTTTTTTGTTGTGTGTTTGGACTTGGAGCACTGATTACAACCTTGGCATCAACAACAACATCGTTGGTAACATTTTTATTCTTCACCCATGTTCGAGGTTTTTTGTTGTAGCTTGATGATGGACAATTATCATGATAAGTAGGTGTCTCCCTTGTCAAATGAGAGCTCTTTCGATGTTAAGATATTTTGGGATGAGTTGATCGTAGGCAGTGATGCACTACATTTTAAGATGGAAGGGAAAGATCCTTTCAAGATTTGAAATGATGGTTCTGACTTGTTGTTCTTTTGGAATAGCCCACTTGCTCCTATTAGACTTGGATCACCATTGTTGCAAGAAGGATGTGAATGAATCTCCTTTGTTTTGCTTAAGGTTGGAAAACTCTTCCAAGCTTACATCCATACCCATGTTAAATAAATAATTTTGTATGAATGCATCAACAATTTCTTAGAAATTTTTGCTTCCAAGAGGAATATGTGAGAACCATTCCATGGTTGGGCCAGCCAAACTTTTGGGGAGGAGCCTCATTAGATAAGATTCATCATAGGGAACTTCCATGCAGTGTATGTGGAATTCTTTGATGTGATCTTCTGGATTTTTGATTCCATGATACTTGTCAAATTCTAGTATCTCAAAGCTTGGTGGGAATGACTTCATCCCAATGCTTCTATCAAATGAATAAGGGAAAATATTCCGTTGTGGTTTTGTGGTTTTCCTAGATTGGATGTCCAATACTTGTTGCAAGATCTTTTTGATTTGAGTGGAAAAGTCATTTTGTGGATCAGGTGTTGGAATGAACATGTTTTGAGTGGATGTTGTGGCTCGAATGATGGGTGGGTTGACTTTCGGAATTGGTGATGCATTTGAGAAGATTTTCTATAAGATTTTTTGTTTAATTAATGCTTGTTCATATGATTTTAAT